>JAJOZX010004361.1:0-2500 GCA_023014485.1 Bathynomus jamesi | reverse complement strand
CTCGCAAATCGTGAATATGTGCATTTAACTGCAATGACCACGCAGTATATAAATGAATAGAAACGACATAATATTAAGGAACGTTTCTGCACACGCGGAAGAGAAATAACGAATAAATGAAAAATGAGGCGAACCGCCCGGGAATCGAACCCAAGGCCTTCCAATTGCCGTTGGATGCGCTACCATTACACCACGGACCTCAATCATTCACAAATCGAAATTCCCTACATAGGGCAAGAAACCAATGCCTGAAAGGGCACCCTCGCAAATCGTGAATATGTGCATTTAACTGCAATGACCACGCAGTCTATAAATGAATAGAAACGACATAATATTAAGGAACGTTTCTGCACACGCGGAAGAGAATAACGAATAAATGAAAAATGAGGCGAACCGCCCGGGAATCGAACCCAAGGCCTTCCAATTGCCGTTGGATGCGCTACCATTACACCACGGACCTCAATCATTCACAAATCGAATTCTCCTACATAGGCAGAAACCAATGCCCTGAAAGGGCACCCTCGCAAATCGTGAATATGTGCATTTAACTGCAATGACCACGCAGTATATAAATTAATAGAAACGACATAATATTAAGGAACGTTCTGCACACGCGGAAGAGAAATAACGAATAAATGAAAAATGAGGCGAAACCGCCCGGGAATCGAACCCAAGGCCTTCCAATTGCCGGTTGGATGCGCTACCATTACACCACGGACCTCAATCATTCACAAATCGAAATTCTCCTACATAGGGCAGAAACCAATGCCCTGAAGGGCACCCTCGCAAATCGTAAATATGTGCATTTAACTGCAATGACCACGCAGTATATAAATTAATAGAAACGACATAATATTAAGGAACGTTTCTGCACACGCGGAAGAGAAATAACGAATAAATGAAAAATGAGGCGAACCGCCCGGCCGGGAATCGAACCCAAGGCCTTCCAATTGCCGGTTGGATGCGCTACCATTACACCACGGACCTCAATCATTCACAAATCGAAATTCTCCTACATAGGGCAGAAACCAATGCCCTGAAAGGGCACCCTCGCAAATCGTGAATATGTGCATTTAACTGCAATGACCACGCAGTATATAAATTAATAGAAACCTAATATTAAGGAACGTTTCTGCACACGCGGAAGAGAAATAACGAATAAATGAAAAATGAGGCGAACCGCCGGTTGGATGCGCCGGTTGGATGCGCCGGTTGGATGCGCTACCATTACACCACGGACCTCAATCATTCACAAATCGAAATTCTCCTACATAGGGCAGAAACCAATGCCCTGAAAGGGCACCCTCGCAAATCGTGAATATGTGCATTTAACTGCAATGACCACGCAGTATATAAATGAATAGAAACGACATAATATTAAGGAACGTTTCTGCACACGCGGAAGAGAAATAACGAATAAATGAAAAATGAGGCGAACCGCCCGGGAATCGAACCAAGGCCTTCCAATTGCCGGTTGGATGCGCTACCATTACACCACGGACCTCAATCATCACAAATCGAAATTCTCCTACATAGGGCAGAAACCAATGCCCTGTAAGGGCACCCTCGCAAATCGTGAATATGTGCATTTAACTGCAATGACCACGCAGTATATAAATGAATAGAAACGACATAATATTAAGGAACGTTTCTGCACACGCGGAAGAGAAATAACGAATAAATGAAAAATGAGGCGAAAACGCCCGGGAATCGAACCCAAGGCCTTCCAATTGCCGGTTGGATGCGCTACCATTACACCACGGACCTCAATCATTCACAAATCGAAATTCTCCTACATAGGGCAGAAACCAATGCCCTGAAAGGGCACCCTCGCAAATCGTGAATATGGCATTTAACTGCAATGACCACGCAGTATATAAATGAATAGAAACGACATAATATTAAGGAACGTTTCTGCACACGCGGGAAGAGAAATAACGAATAAATGAAAAATGAGGCGAACCGCCCGGGAATCGAACCCAAGGCCTTCCAATTGCCGGTTGGATGCGTACCATTACACCACGGACCTCAATCATTCACAAATCGAAATTCTCCTACAAAGGGCAGAAACCAATGCCCTGAAGGGCACCCTCGCAAATCGTGAATATGTGCATTTAATTGCAATGACCACGCAGATATAAATGAATAGAAACGACATAATATTAAGGAACGTTTCTGCACACGCGAAGAGAAAAACGAATAAATGAAAAATGAGGCGAACCGCCCGGGAATCGAACCCAAGGCCTTCCAATTGCCGGTTGGATGCGCTACCATTACACCACGGACCTCAATCATTCACAAATCGAAATTCTCCTACATAGGGCAGAAAACCAATGCCCTGAAAAGGGCACCCTCGCAAATCGTGAATATGTGCATTTAACTGCAATGACCACGCAGTAATAAATGAATAGAAACGACATAATATTAAGGAACGTTTCTGCACACGCGGAAGAGAAATAACGAATAAATGAAAATGAGGCGAACCGCCCGGGGAATCGAA
>JAJOZX010004360.1:272500-404299 GCA_023014485.1 Bathynomus jamesi | reverse complement strand
GAAAAAATTATTCCAAGGCCTTTTGTGTATTCAGCAGCACACCTCGTCAGGGAATGAGGTGTACTGCTGATACACGAAAGGCCTTGGAATATTTTTTTCTTTTTCCTCGTGGGTTTGCATCATTCAGTCATTTCACGTGCTTAATTGTGAAATTCATCCCATATATATATATATATATATATACATTCAACTGCAAAGAACACGCAGTATAAATAACGTAAAGAACGACGCTTGTATAGGAGATATTCCGCTCAAGACGAGAGAGAGAGAACGAAACAAATGAAAAAATGGGTGGTTACCTCATTTTTTCATTTGTTTCGTTCTCTCTCTCTCGTCTTGCGCGGAATATCTCCTATACAAGCGTCGTTCTTTACGTTATATATATATATATATATATATATATATATATATATATATATATATATATATATATATATAAAACAAGGCAATGTTAAAAGTATGGATAATATATACAATTACATACAGCATTACATACAGTTTTCCTTGTTTTCCTTAATCAGTGCAATTCCTACTTGTCACATAATCTAGAATTCTACATCGTAAAACACAGTTGTTTACAAGAGTTAAATCGACAAAGGCAGAACAGGAGAAATTCAGTCTCTGCACAGCTGTTACTTTTTAACTTAACGACCTCTTTAACGTGAGGAAATTAACAACCTTTAAAGAAAGAGAGAATTTCAAAATCCCAAATGTGTTCATTTCAGATACGATACGATTGCGCGCAACTTTCTTCTCTTCTCAGTTTGTGCTTTCGAGTGTATCACAGGAGCGATGACAGCTTCTATCGCCTTTGCCGACAGTGAACGTTGTTAACATTTTTTGTGTATGCAAACCAACAATCCAAATTTTCAATTTCCTCCCTCATTCGTTAGGGTATGTTAGGATCTAGATTAGATTAGGTTAGGTTAGTTTAGGTTAAGTTAGATTAGATAAAGATAGATTAGTTTAAGTGAGATTACAACGAAGGAAAACCTAACTTTGTCACCGTGTCTTCATGTTACATTTTTGTCTGCTGTGTGGGTATGTATGCTGCAGAACTTCAAAAGTTGGACGTAGTGAAGATTAAACTATACCCGTTCAGCCATTTAAAATCAGGCTGCAAAAATGGGTACACTCAAATTGAAACCTTCTAAATATAGAACTTATAATTTCTTTATCGAGTTTACTCTCAGCGAAGATTTTCCTCCTTTTCGCTATCAAAGTTTCTTGTTAGATAATATAATACTTCTTTTAATGATACATAACTTGTTTAGAAAGAAGAAATGGTCTTCAAAACTTCTTTTTTGAGTGATTTGACACAATAGAAGATAATATTTCTATGTTACGGGAAGTCTTAGTCTCATGCGATGATGAAACCCCCCTCAAAAAACTGAACATTTCCGTATGAATGTTTTCATGCAACTAACTGATACCTGCCACAGCACAGTACAGGGCTTCCCAACCTTTATCACGTGCGACCCCGAAAATCATGTTCACACAATTCTCGACCCCAAACACTGGTTGAAGTTCGACAAACTCCCCAAAAGTTATTATATATATATATATATATATATATATATATATAAGTTACGCCCAAACATCGAAATCGCTCAGTGAGCGAAAAAACAGCCACAACGCGTTGTGGATGCACCTAAGTGACCACAAACCGATGTTAGATATTTTTTCACTTCATGGCCGCTCTCAAACAACCACAACGCGTTGTGGATTCGGATATGACCACAACGCGTTGTGGACGATTTAAAAATTATTGAATGCCCGGTTAGGTTAATTGAATGCCCGGTTAGGTCAACTCTACGCCCTTCACGATTGGTTAGGTAACCTAACCAGTTGGTTAATTTTTACATTTACATATTCTAAAGTTGCTTAAAATTAATCGAAACCTATGGGAAAATTATTGATAATCATTTTTTAAAGGACTTTATCTTTTTTCTAGCATACCTGCTTAACTTTGCTTTTTAATTGGTGAATACGTCGATAAATATACGTTGTGTTTATATCATTTCAATATACGTCGTGTTTAAATAGAATTTGATGAGACATCGGTGTGTGGTCGTTTCAAATCATCCACAACGCGTTGTGGTCATATCCGAATCGTCCACAACGCGTTGCGGTTGTTTGAGAACGGCCATGAAGCGAAAAAATATCTAACATCGGTGTGTGGTCACTTAGGTGCATCACAACACGTTGCGGCTTTTTTTTCGCTCACTGAGCGATTCATATATATATATATATATATATATATATATATATATATATATATATATATATATATGGTTCATAAACACAGCGTTTATTATGCGCGGGAAGGGCCCAGATTTCAGCCGTTATATGCAACTACATTCATGATTGATAAATGTGTTGTCGGACGGCCGTAGGAAGAGAATTGAAAATAAAATTATCAGATCGGTTCGCCACCCCAAATATGATCTTCTCGACCCCAAGGTTGGGAAACCCTGGCATAGTGGCAGAGTGTTCCTTTAATAAAAAAAAATGGGGAGGGGTTACACTTTTAATAGCAATGAGTTCTAAACTATAAAGACTTTTAATTATATAAAACAAATTCAAATAATGAGGTGTTACAGAACTACTGTTTTGCTTTCAACATATTTTACCTTTGATTACTTCTCCTAAAATAATGTTCTATATTCACAAGATTGTTTAAACTTTTACCTTGAAACGAGGTCTCTCGGGTGGGCAGGAGTGACCCGCTTTATATGGTATATGGTTTCCTAAAATTGTTCTCATTCATGATATTTGAATGAGCAAATATTCATTTCAATCTTTTATTTGTAATTTTCTTTACATACGTTGCCTAAAAATTATGAGACCGACTGATGCAAGTGAGATATTTGGTGTAGGAACCAAAAGGAAAATTTCAAGGTTTAAAAACAATCAATAGAATAACTTGTGTTAAAATAAACATCGCAATAAACTTGCTATTCTGACATTAAAAAAAATGATGCATAAGCTTCAAGAAAATAGCTTTTGCGAGACCACAAACATCAGAAGTTCTTTTAAAAAAAACAACAACTTTAATGCGTATTTTTAAATTTATCCAGAGATATTTGGCTTCCAAAGCCATCTCGCATAAATCTTCTGGGACGATATTATATCCATCGCATCTTGCCTTCCTTCAAGAGCTTCATTTTTAGACTTCACGTCAAGTTCTTTACTTTTTCCATTGCTTATTCTGAATATATTTTTAGCAGAATTTATGAAAAAGAAAAATTATTTTTGTTTTTCCTCAAATATATTTTCATTAATATTATTATTTACGATGTAAGATTTCCGTTTCGAATTAACATCTTTATACAATTTTCTTTATAGAATGTTCCAAAATCAATTTTCAATGCCAATTATTTAGAAATAATATCGCAGTGCGTTCAATTGTTGTAAAACATAAGTGACTCTTCTTTCTATCCTTTTCCTTACATTACGTAAGGAACTATGCATCACAATATACTATATACAGTAATCGTAAATGAATGAATATCGCGCGTAAATTGGGTTAATGTGAGGTGAATTTTTTCTAGTTTTTCTCTGTAAGAATACTTATCCGTGGTCGACTACAGTTAAAGGATTAATTTTAATTTACTCGTATATACTGTATATACATATATATATATATATATATATATATATATATATACACTATACATATATTTTCTCTAAGCCAGGTAGCTTCTGCAAAATCGTCTCTTATTTAGTTTATCTTAAAGCTCCTTATAAAGTTTTCCATCTTCCTTATGCATGCATTATATGTGGAAGGGACTAGGTAGAGACAATATCGATATTGATATTCTAAAACCTCGTAAGTAGCAAACCCACAATTTTACAGAAAGACTAAAGAGTATCAATTGTAGGGAACGTTTACGATAGTTTGAAACAATTGTTACGATGAGAAAGAAACGGAAATGGATTCTATTTTTTGCGTATACGATTAAATGCCAACACTACAGCGAAAAATTGATAAACTAAGTTTAAGAGAGATGGTGCTTACGAGGATTTGGAATATCACCATCGATATACATAATTATAGCTACGTGTCTGTTAGCTGCAAATAATCTTATGGTTGCAGAATATTAATAAATATAATATTCACTTTAGTTGTCAAACGGGAAGTAATAAATGACGAAAAATGTGGTTCATTTCTTTTGACTCTACCTTTATTTACTTATTATTTATTTTTTTATTTATATGATTAATTACATCCCCTGTAAGTATGACAGGAATATTCTTAATAGAGAAATTGATAAAGATGTGAGAAGTGGTTGATCACCGATCGACTCAATGCAGATCCTCAATAATTAATTATTTGAAGCTGTTTAACCTCCTTCTTAACGGCAAAAGTCGTGTGACGGAGGGGACTGGCAACTTTACGTGAGATCCCAACTACTACGCCACTCGAACGCGGAGGGAGGAACCTACGGAATCATTACGTTAAGAGTAGTACGCTCCAATTAGAGAAATAGCTATGGAAAAGCCACTACTTCTTGAGAGGACACGTTCACATCGATGCCTGTATCTCCACAGGAATTTTTGCGAAAGAAAAAAATGGAATAGCAAGATCTTTTTCGAAAAGGGAACGACCAAAATTATATATCGTACCTAATGAAATAAAGGTGCAATAATGCAATGCCCTTACAAATTTAGAATTGCTAAATTATCCACTAAGTTTAATTAATATGACCAACTTTTTATACAAATCTAAAACCAAAACAAAAATAAAACAAAATTTCGTAACTTTGCAGAATTAAAAATCCAGAATTCAGATATTAAATAATTTTCAAAAGCATTTCCCAACAGAATAAAAAAAGTTATTACTGTATTACGGAAACGAATACTTCAAACAAAATGTATGACGAGATACACAATACATGTTTTTCAAATATTTTGTCCATCAGAAGCGAATATTTTTAAATAAGTTTCATTTCAATCTTACAAAACTACTTTTTTTTCATTTTTCCCCATTCCAATTTGTCTTTCTTTAATTTCTTTTTCTTCTGAACTTTCTTTTTTACTTTTTCTGATGTTGGGTTACCATAATAATATTTTTCACTGCACTGATGTTTGCCGGCAGTTTGTGCTCTTTTCTGTTATTGCATTACCCTCTTGGTTTCCCGTTCCCATCTTGTTTGGATTTCCAGTTCTACTTCTCTTTTCCCTAATTACGTCTTGCTTCCCATCTCTTTAGCGTTCTTTCGTTTCATTCTTATATATCCTGTATACTCGTATCAGGCCCTCTATTCTTATGGTTTCATTTCCATCTTCCTTTATTTCCATTTATTAATTCCATTTATAAAACTTTTGAAGGATGGAAACTTCAATCCTTCAGTAGCGTTCGTTTAAACGCAGAATTTGCGTTCTTTGTTAATTAAGGTATTTTTTTAGTTTTTATTAATTTCAATATTAGTATACTAAACATTTGCGGCATTGTTTCACTTTCAGCTTGCCGCCAGTATACTCTTCCTTTTTAATGATACTACTTTCGCCAATGCGATTCCAGACCAATTGCGTCACCAATCCTCAGCTGCGTACGAAACAAAATGTTGGATGAAGTAGTGAGTTTTGTATGTTGATGACTCAGTTTACAGTTTTGTAATTATTTTATGTTAATGAATATATCATTTTAATTACTAACAAGGCCCGAAATCTAGGGTGGTTTTGTGGTGATTGGTGGGTTTGTGGTTAGTTAGTTATTTTTTATCAAGGAGAAAAGCCACTAACAAAGTACGATCGTTCCCCATATGCCGTTGCTGCATTAGATTTCTTATATGTTGTCTTACGCTGCCTACATGTGTATTCCTGCTACAGCTACATAAAGAACGAATAATCAGATATTTATCTGGTCACTTCCTAATGAAGTATGTCACAATTTCATAATAACTGAAACACATTTTTACATCGTCATTAGCTGCTCCCACTCAGTTTACTGGGAGATAACTTTCACATGAAAGACTTTCGCCCATACTCATGCCATCCTTAATGCAGTGAGTACAATTTTGTATCAGTAAATAAGGTTTGCTCAACTAAAGCGCTTGTCAAACATGGTGTGGTGTCACAGGGCTCAGTTCTGGATCCACTGTTAGTTTTATTATATATAAATGACCTTCCACGTTCATCTGATATACTGAACTTCATAATGTTTGCAGGTGTCTTTTTCTTGCAAAGATGTTAATTCAGCTAAGAATATATTTAATTCAGAATTCATCAGTGTAATGAAATGGTTGACCACCAATAAACTCTTTCTAAATACCAGTAAAACAAATTTCATGATTTTTTACTAATAAAAGAAACGTGTATTTTGATGAACTTAATGTTGATGAAATCGCTGTAAAGGAGTGTACTGTAACAAAATTTCTTGGTGCAGTGTTAGATAAGAATTTGCAATGGAGTGATCATGTAAATTATATCACGAAAAAGATTTCAAGGAGCGTTGCTATAATGTTTAAACTAAGAAATGTAGTCCTAAACAGGTTTTATTCTTCCTTATATAACATACTGCACTCTTGTTTGGAGAAACTCCGCTAATAATGCTTTAAAGAATATCTTTGTCATGATCACTTTAGTGCATTATTTAAAGAGCTAAAACTACTAAAGCTCGATAATGTAATCAAACTGGCACATTCTGTTTTTATTTACGAGTGTAAGAACAAAATTATTAACTTACAATAGTTACAATAGGTAGATATATTTTGTAACTCATCAAGAAATCCACTCATATCAGATAATTGTCTTCATTGTCTTCATCTCAAAAACTACCCATTTCCATTGGATTAAAACTATGGAATGATTTACTGTAAATGCTGATATAAAAAAATATTGTGAATCTAAATTCGTTTAAAACCAAGTTGAAAACCCGATTAATAATGGCATACTAATAAAAATCTAGGATTAATGTACATTACTATTGTTTATTCATTTCTCGTGTGTAATCTAGGATTAAAGACGCATTACTTGTGATTGTTCAGTTCTTATCTCTCATGTATAATATTGATTTCTTCGTATGGTATTGGTATAATACCTTCAATAATGACCTTACATTTGTTATATCGATAATGATAATTTAAGATTAATACATGCCTTAATTATTAATAATACTTATTCGTGATTTATTTATTATTAATAATAACTATCTGTTTTATTTATTATTAATAATAACTATCTGTTTTATTTTTAATAAGAGTCCAGTAAAGCCTAAAGCTTAAGGGCCAAATTAAATAAATAAATAGTCCAGCTTCACAATTACTTATGTCATTGTAAATTGTAAGACCAATGTATCTATTTTATTATTAATAAAGGTTACTCAATTCAATTCAACTTAAAGATGTGCGTATATGTGTACCGAGTTCGATTATTTGTTAAAATTCAGCTCACCTGGCATTGACGTTGCCGTTGGTGTTTTTTACTTTCTTTGCACCTTTCCCCTCACCAAATTTCCGTTATAGCCGATTAACCTAGAGTGGATTTAGGGTCTTTGTTAGCTGCAGTTTTGTATACTAAGACTGGAAGTTTCATCAAGATCTTGAAAATACTTTCATCGAAAAAGTGCCCTCAGGACGACGATATTTTCATCAAACCTCAGTTCTTGATGAAAAACTTTTCGTGGAACTGATTCTGTAAAAATAATTTAATCGAAGTGGAGAAAATGTCAGTTAAATTCCATTTCAGTTTGTTTTATTAACCTAGTGCAATTACATGCATATTATGTTTATGTTAATCAAGAACAACATACAAACAGCAACTTAAGTTTTAAGATTAAATATCATACACTAGAAATAAACTTTCCTTACCTCAGTGGGGTTCGAACCAATATCACTAAAGACTAGAATATTGCGAGACGTCACGTTACTCACTTGGCTATGAGACGTTAATGCAGCGGTTCTCAAACTTTTTCTTTTTCTGTACCCTTTGAATTATTTTACGAAATTTTCTGGATTTTCGAGAGAGATAGACGATTTTTACTTTCTTTATGACTGTGTGACTCGTAGCCGTTTGTTAATCGCATATAAAATTAAAAGGGTTATATTTTCAGGACCCCTTCGCGTACCCCCTAAGATTCCCTCGCGTACCCCTGGGGGTACTTTACTAAGAATTTTTCTTTTTTACTTCTACCAAAGTCGTCACTGTTGCATTATATAAATATTAAGAGTTTTGGTAGGAGAGTTTACACGTTACATAAATGTGAATGTAATGTAATTTCATACCGAAATTAAATTTGATTCTTATTCTAAGCTTATATTCGCTGAATCACGTATTTACAATAATATTTTTAATATTTCTTATTGCTAAATGTTTATAATGTTTAGTTAATATTATCAAACTTTGGCTAAAATATGTTTGCCTTTTCAGTTAATATAATTAATAGAAAACTACGTTTTTAACTAACTCCGTTATTGATATAAAAGTTATTGCAAGAAGCGATTCCATTTATGAAATTTAATCACGTTTTACAAAATGTGAAAAAGTACATATGAAATAATTAGAATTAACCAATAAATATTATATTATTAAAAAATACGATCATGATTTATCGAAAACAAATAAACAAGTTGAATTGAAGGTGAACTATTTCATTAAAATTAGTTTCATGGCATTTTATTTCAGTGAGAACTGCGCAGCATTCTTTTCGCCATCAAATCATTATAGCTATTAAGTTACATTCAACAACATCAAAATTGCCTTTCTTAAATATTTCAATAACGCAGCGTTACATAACATTGAAAATGTAGTCTTCAAAATTTTATCCTAACTTTTGTAAACCGATTTGGTTATTTTCTTAGACAGAAGTGTTTGTGGAACAACAACCACCACCACAACAACAAAAACTACAACAACCGCCACAACTACAACACATAAATTTTCTATTAATTATATTAACTGAAAAGGCAAACATATTTTAGCCAAAGTTTCATAATATTAACTAAACATTATAAACATTTAGTAATAAGAAATATTAAAAATATTATTGTAAACACGGGATTCAGCGAATATAAGCTTAGAATAAGAATTCAATTTAATTTCGGTATGAAATTACATTACATTACATTCACATTTGTGTAATAAACTCTCCTACAAAACTCTTAATATTTAGGCACACTTACAAAAATTACAAGAAAGCTGATTGGGAACAGTTCAAAATACAGACTGAGGAACAATTCACCACATTAAACAGCACACCCATCATAAACATCACTTCAACACTCAAGACATTTAATCAGATCATCAATAATGCAAACAAATATATACCCAAGGGCAACATTAGGAAATACAACTCAAATTACACTAGAGAAATAGCCCACCTCATAATGCAACGTAACAACCTCAAACATAACACACAAACACCAGGCACAGAAGCCATAAAACAGCAGATACAACAGCTCAACACAGAAATAAACAACAAACTCAAAGAAAAACAAACGGAAACATTTAGGGAATTCATAACAACACTAAACCACTCCACAGATATATCCAGGCTATACAAGACTATAAACAGCATTACCCACTCTAACAGCGGCATTCACACCTCACACGCGGCTATCTGTCGCAGCCAAAATAATATCCCAACATATACACAACAAGCTAACATTCTAGTTAATCACTACGCAAAGATAAGTCACTTAAACAGAGACAACAACCAGAACACACAGACAGACAAATAGCTAGACACAAGAAAACCTACAAACTCGACACGACCATTACACCTTTCAATACAAACCAGACCATCAAGATCATCAAAAACATTAAGAATTCGAAGGCTACTGGACCAGACAACATATCTAACATACACCTTAAACACTTGGGCCCACAAGGAATACTAGCTCTCACAAATATCAGCACATATTCATACCAACACTGTATTATTCCTGACATATTGAAACAAGGTAAACTTATTACACTACTCAAACCAAACAAAATCCAACAGAACCAGCTTCCTATAGACCCATTACTTTACTATGTACACCTTCCAAAGTAACAGAAAGACTAATCTTACAAATCACCAACCCACACATACCACTATCACCTACTCAACATGGATTCAGACCTCACCACTCAACCACGACTTTACTCACTAACCTCACGCAGCACATTATGGATGGCATCAACTTCAGACGACCAGCTCAACGTACACTATTAGCAACAATAGACATTAGTAAAGCATTTGATGCTATCCCACGTTTCCCTCTCATAAGCAAGATACTCAACACAAACATGCACAATAACACTAAAAGGTGGCTGAGTAACTATCTTTCAGGAAGATACTCACATGTCACATTTAATGGCAAGTCATCCAAAACCAAGCTTTTTCCGAACGGGGTCCTTCAAGGCTCTGTTCTCTCACCAACACTGTTCAACTTATACATGCATGACATTCCAACACCCATAGATAACAAGCTTACCTTATCATCATATGCAGATGACATCACTCTAACATCCATCCACAACAACATCGACACCGCTACAAATAACCTACAAACATACATAAACAGTATACAAGACTGGCTCACACACAATAGACTCAAAGTAGCGCCCACAAAATCAACCAACACCTTGCTTACAAGCAGCACAAAAGAACACCAGATAACTCCACAGCTTACACTAAAAAACAACAACATTCCACGCACTCACAGGACCAAAATACGTAGGGTCACATACAACACATCATTATCTTTTGCAAACTACATTCAGGACATTAAAAGCAAATGTACGTCAAGACTTAACACGCTTAGGGTACTAACAGGCACAAACTTTGGACACCAGCAGGAAAAACAGCACTCATATACAAACAATATATTCGCTCTGTTATGGACTATGCTAGCCCATGCTGGGCAGTAGGGCACCCATTATCTCAAACACACATAAATACCTTACAGACAATACAAAACATCGCACTTCGTATCATTACAGGATGTACTCAAACAACACCAATAGAACAACTGCACACAGAAACAAAAATACTGAAAGTTAGGGAACATTTAGACACGAGGGGAACACAATTCATGGCAGCAACGACAACTAACCCACAACACCCTTGCCACTACATGTACAATCATGCACCGACATCTCGCACCATTAAGGTAACACCAGAGAGACATTATAACCAAATACTCCATTCCATACCACGCCCCACAGACATCACACAGTATAGAAAACACACACACACACACCTAACTCACAAAGCACTGACGCAACACCGTCCAAATGCGGTCCTAGGTGCGAAGCCGCCACCCATTAACGGGTCAGAGATCAGCCTGAGCAGATCGGATCGATTTAACTTAGCACGATTCCGATGTGGACATCACCCCAACTTACAGACATATAAACACAGACTAGACAACTCCACAGACGACACGTGCCACCTGTGCCAGGACACACCACAAACAATTGAACACATTATGACAGACTGTGCCACTCTAGCACAACAACGAACACATCACTAGTGCGCTGAACCTCTGGTCCACTCCGGAGAGGGCGATCGGTTACCTGCGTGCCGCCGGCTTGCTCGATCAGGGTGGCTGATCGGCTAAACAACAACAACAACAACCACAACAACAACAATTTGTGTTGCTATAACATAGGTATATAATATATAGTTATATAACCTAATTCGTATCGCTTTCATGATACAAGAAACATTAATAGTTTCACACTGGTGTAACGCTATTTTAACGTTGTCTATAAACGTGTGGATATTGTGATCTCTCTAACGATGAAACAAAGTTTTAGCGATAACCTGTTTGAAGGGTGTTACACAAAATGGCAATGCTATAATAATATTGATAATAACACATTTGAAAAAAATCTTTTTCTTTCAATTTTTTTTCCTTTATGCTTTCTTTATCTCTTTTATCTTTGTCTCTACCTCTTGTCTCTTCGTGTCTCCCTCCTTTTGATTGAAGTTCTTTCTTTTTTCCACTAGAAAAAAAATTGTAGTAAATTGATCGCTTTGTTTACAACCTTTTTACGATTTAAGCCCAGTTTTGTACTACAGTTTTAAAAGTTATTCAAAATGCAGGGTGTTTATAAAGTCTAGCGTTAAAGCAAAGTTTACAGACTACAATTTATTTATTTCTATGATGCTGAACTTTATGAACGTATCTGGAAAAATTACATTATATGCTTCTCTTTCATTTATACTTTTTTATACGAATATATACAATATTTTAGGTGTTTCTCTATGGGAGCCATTTTTATAAAGCACTGTACTTATAGTGCATCTGGGTTACTTCCCATTCAGTGTTATTTCCACTCGCTCTCCGCAAATGGAAATGTCGAAGTGAAAATTTCGAATTTGGAAATAAAGTTTCTTGATTTGGGAAAAGATATAAAAAAGAGGGTTTGGGTGCAACTAAAGTCCGGACGAGTATTTTCTATGAAAAATCTAAAACCTAAAATAGAAAGTCCTACGGTGGAAATGGGAATGGGTCAACATGAAAATTGTCTTCTTTGAGATTCTCACTCACGATTTCTTTACTCTTTGGCGAAGAATAAAATGGGAATGACATTGAGGTGGAAAAGACCTTAATTTTGACATATTCAAACCAACAACTTTATATATAGATATACATTTCTGCGGGTTATGTAAAGTAATGTTATCAATTATATAAAACATTTTATTTTTCTTAAATAATACTCACATTATGAATGTCATTGAAAGAACGTCTCTACAGATAGAATATAATTATGCTTTAACCCCTTAAGGCATCTTTGTCAAGGTTAGGAAAACGCTCACGAACTTTCTATATAGTTTTATGTTGTTGAATGGATGCTGATTGCTGAAGTTTATTTCAGTCAAAACGTTTTTTTCTCATAAATTCATAAATGCTTTTTTGTAAAATGATGAACATTTTTTCATAATAATTAATTTTACACATTTACGAAAGAATGTTGACGAATTAATTAAATTGCCTGATAAATAAATAAAATAAATATATAAATAAATATATTATTAAAAACATAATTAAAAATATATTAGTTAAAATATATATATAAATATATAAAAAATATAATATAAAGAGGACGTTATGAAGAGAGTAACAAAAGTATGGCGTCATGGGATTTAGCTTTATTTCATCAAATGCTCAAATTGCATGCTACGAACATGTTTAAACGGGTCAGTTCTGCGTTTTATGCCCCTCTTGACATAACCTCTCGACACGGAAAAGTTTCTCGAGAGACACGTTCTACACATCAGTCGTGCCGAATATATACCGTATCTTTCAACTGTCCGACGTTTCGTGATTCCATCAGGTTTTTTGATACATACACTCTGTAATCCTTATTATTTATCATTAGGTAAATGAAGGAATCATATACGTGTCTATAGACCGATCTGCTGACATGAAATTCCGTAACTTTTAGCTTTTTCGTTAAGGAAAATGGATGACTTTTTCTCATAATCTCTTTCGTTGTGGCGATATAAATTTTATTTTAATCCGTATATGATATACGGAATAATATGCAAAATATATATATGTAAATCCGAAAAATATATATAAACGAGTGAGTATCCTAAATATTGAACAAATATATAAACTGAAATAGGGTGGACTCATGTAACTACTGTAGTCTACTGCAGTATAGTGGAGTAGGGTGCCAGTGTCAAGTGAGAAGGAAGGGGGAAAGACGGGAAAAGGGAGAAAAAGCAAAATTTTAATCTCTTAAAGGGGGGTGGGGAATGAAATGGGGAAGTCAGGTATGTGACTTTGTCTAGGGAATGGTTTGGTTTTAGGCCCTGTATGTTGGCTAGAATTTTTATCTCTTCGTTTTCATTTTCATTTTTATTTAGTTCAGATTCGTTATCCGTTGGTGGCGCATGTTTCGTTATCCTTCTTTATCTGTTTCGATACACGTTGTCCTGATATCGTATGTAATTTCTCTATGCATTTATTCTGTACGGATCTCGGACCTCCTATTTTTCAGTTGTCTTTGTTGAATGGTATTTAGTAGCTGACTCGTGTTGGCTACATCTAAAAAATTGGTAACCCTGTTTGTTGATGGTTGTGGCTGCTCAACTCAACTTCACTGCATTCATATTAATATCGCATTAATACAAAAAAATTATTTCTCAAGAGTTACAGTGCACTCAGGAGAATTTTATGGTCAGGTAGATATAACTTTTAAATCAGAGTTATATGAAAATTATGTCATATTGACCTTGTTATTTGATGTTCGCATGACTTAATTTTAGCTCCGCTTTAACTTAAACAAAAATTATTTCCCACGAGCTCTCTCATTTTTTTTATATCTAATCAATATCATTATTTTTTGCAGTGTTCATGAATCAGTTAAGTTTAGATTCACATCTGAGTTAACCAAACACAATGAATTTCATTTTATTGACGTCAATTGCAAATTCATGAAGATGGATCAGTCAGCAGAAAAGTTTACATAAACCCTACAGATAAAGAAGTATACATGAATTTTAATTGAAACACGTCATTAAAGAAAGCTAAGTCTTTAGTCTTCAGCAGGGTGGAGCACCTCCACACACTGCTTGTGAAACTCGCAACTTTTTGAGGAAGCATTTTCCGGGAGATTAATCTACTTTCATGAGCGTGGAATGTCCCCCATACTCACCTGACCATACACCTCCTGACTTTTTTTTTGTGGGGTTACATAAAGAACAAGATATATTCTACCAAACTTTAGGCACTTGAAGACCTCAAGACCAAAGTCTATGAGGTAATCAAGAACATCCCAGCTGAGCTATTTCCAAAAATTATGTCAAACAGTTGTGTAAGGTTGAATATTTTGTTAGTAAAATAATGGCGATTACACTCAACATGTTTAAAGTTAATACACTGTTTTAAGTAACTATTGCGTTTGTCTTTGTGTCTGGATTTCTTTGTTTTAGGTTAGAACACTCATTTAGAAATAGGGACATTTTTATGGACACTTGACACTTGATACACACACACACACACACACACACACATATATATATATATATATATATATATATATATATATATATATATATATTTAGGGTGCTTTTAAAAACTGAAAGTGTGAATGTCGGGTCACGGAACCCCGCAAATGATGAGGTTCCGTGAGCAAATAAAGCACATGATTTTTTTGGAAAATCATCAAATATTTAGAGGTTGCCCAAAGACCCCAAAGTTTTACCCATATGCTCATTTATTTATGCGCCCTTTTTAAGTCACTTCTAGTGTTTATTAACCCATTGATACACAGCGTCCCCAAAATTAGAAATTGCATTTGTCAATTGCGTTCTGATAATCCATATTTCTTTACTTCAGTATACCAACAAATGAATTTTCTTTAATTCTAAATCGTTTTCTCTTAATTACTCACGTCTTTCATGCATCAGTTCGGAGGTCGCTGCGGCATTGGACCGCACGCGGATGAGCGACAGGGCAGCTGCTCGTGTTCTCATCCCCTTTGGCATGCAAATGGGTCAGGACATAAGTGAGATGTGCCTCAGTCCAAGTGCTATTCGGGCCAGCAGATCCAGGTACAGATCAGCCCACGAAGCAGAGGTGAGAGCTTCCTACAAGCCTGAATGCCCTCTTGTTCTTCACTGGGATGGAAAACTTATGGCAAACTTAATGGGAAGAGACAAAATCGACCGTTTAGCCATGTTAGTCACCGGGGATGGGATGAGCAAGATTCTAGCCATCCCCAAACTCCCAGACTCCAAGGCAGAAAGGACAGCAATCGTCATCATCGAAACCATCGAAAACTGGGATCTTGGCCAGAAGATCAAAGCTCTTTGCTTTGACACAACAGCCACCAACACCGGCATCCATGGAGGAGTGTGTGCGCGAGTAGAGCAGGCTCTCGGGCGTGAAATGATTTACTTTGCGTGTCGACATCACGTGCTGGAACTGCTACTTGAAGCAGTATTTCTTTCCTTGTTGGAGACCTTTCCAAAGGACCTGAGATTACGATTTTCCAGAGCTTCCGTAATGTTTGGCCGCAACTGAAATTGAATGAATACTCCACTGCCGCGGACGAAGAGGACACGGCTGCAGTGATCAGTCCCTGGGCCGAGAAGATGATTCATGAAGCAAATGACCTTCTGAAAGTGAAGCATCCCAGAGATGACTACAAAGAGCTTCTTGAACTTGTAGTCATTTTCTTGGGAGGAGTACCTCACGGACGTCGGAGTCCTGTGTTCATGGCTCCAGGGGCTTTGCACCGAGCACGGTGGATGGCGCGTGGAATTTACTCTTTCAAGATTTGGATGTTCAGATACCAGTTCACGATGCACATGAACCAATGTCCTTCAACATCTCGTGGAGCAAGTAGCAGTGACCGCCTGATTTCTGGGTTGCGGACTTCTGTCTCTTCGTTGCTGAAGATTACGTCCTTCCGTGGTTTTCAGCAAGAGAAGCAGCAAGCGCTCCACGAAGCGACTTAGCCCTCCTTCAAAAGTTGCAAAACACCAACGCCGCTGGGTACAAGAGTTTTAATCGGCATCTCTGGTACCTCAATGAGGTAAACGTGGGCCTTGCACTATTCGATCCTGCAGTCAATGATGATGAGAAGCGGAAAATGGTAGAGAATATGAATTCCGTTGAAGGGTCAGAAGCCCCCCCCCCGACGAGTCTAGATTCCAGATCCAAGAGGAAAGACCCTGGCAGACATTTGCTCTTCCAATACGTACAATCTGTTCACCCTTCTAGATCTTCCGGTCGATTTCCTGCAAGAGGATCCATCAAACTGGGAAAACAACACCAGCTTTGGTTCAGCAAAGATCAGGGTGGATTCCTTAAATGTAGTGAATGCAGCAGAGCGAGGCATAGCATTGATTCAAGAATTCACGAAGGCTGGAAGGACTCGGAACGAAGAGCAGATGCAGTTCATGATTCAAATCGTCGAAGAACATCGTAAAGTCTTGCCGACAGCCTCCAAAGCCACTTTGATGAAAAAATGAACGCCAACACTCGAGGTGTCATGTACTTTAATCGTTAATTATGAATTTAGTGAATATACTCACACGATATATTTGTTCTGAATACTTATTGGAGATGTATATTGGAGATGCAATTTATCATTTAAACTGAGAATTAAAATTTCCATTGCCCTATAAATTGAAAATACCTATCAGCTGTGGG
Organism: Bathynomus jamesi; assembly: GCA_023014485.1. Taxonomy (NCBI): domain Eukaryota; kingdom Metazoa; phylum Arthropoda; class Malacostraca; order Isopoda; family Cirolanidae; genus Bathynomus; species Bathynomus jamesi. The sequence continues at coordinate 387,194 of JAJOZX010004360.1, read as the reverse complement.
CAACCTCTAAATGTTGTTGGATTACAAAGAAATTTTGCCTGTTCTGTTTTCTCATGTATCCTCACAAAATAAAGGGTTCCGCTCCCTTGCATTTTCATTTCGCATTTTTCACCATATACCATAAACACACCCTAAATTATATATATATATATATATATATATATATATATATATATATATATATATATATATTATAATATATAATATGTATGAGATCTGACATAGATGCATTCTTTGAAGAGAAATTGCAAGGAGAGTGAATAACAGACTTTGATTTTACCCCAGAAGATGTAGCGAGAGCTAGAGGACAAATGAAACCACATTCAGTCGCAGTTCCGGACAATTGGAATGCATTATTGATTGAAAACTGTAAAAATTAAATAGCTACACCCTTATACTGGATATGGAGAAGATCTTGAGACACTGGGGAAATACCGAGCATCTTGAAAAGAGCAAACATTGTCCCTATATATAAAGGAGGGGATAGATCTCAAGCAAATAACTGTACTTCAGTGGCATCGACGTCCCACCTCACCAAAGTATTTCAAAGAATAGTTAGAGAGAAAATCTATGATTTCTTGGAAACACTGGAAAGATTCAACGAAAATCAGCACGGATTCCGATCAGGAAGATCATGCCTTCACAACTTATAGAGCACTATAACAATATCCTAGATGCACTGGAAGGCAATGACAACTACGATGTCATACACACAGATTTTGGTAAAGCTTTTGACAAATGTGATCATGGTATAATAGCACGTAAAATGAAATATATGGAAATAACAGGCAAAGTGGGAAAATGGATCTACAACTTCCTTAAATAACGTCTACAGGTCGTCAGAATTCCAAGTATATCATCATCAGAATCGGAAGTACGCAGCTCAGTACCACAAGGTACAGTACTGGCCCCACTCCTGTTCATTATCATGCTAACAGACAGACAGCGGAGTGAACAGCAACAGTATCGTAACATCATTTGCAGACGATACAAAGATCAGCAGAAAAATGAGCGATGTAAATGAAGTGGAGGCCTTGCAGAGGGACACGAACAAAATATACAAATGATCAGAAGACAACAACATGACATTTAACACCGAGAAATTTCAGCTCTCGACATATGGTAGAAATGAGGAACTTAAACAGGCTGCATATTATGCTCCAGTTAGACAGGAAATTCAGAGAAGCACGAAAGCGATCGATTTGGGGGTAATAATGACTGATGATGCAAACTTCAAAGCACAAAATCAGATAGCGATAAATAAAGCAAAATGAGTCGCGGGACAGGTACTAAGAACGTTTAAAAGAAGGGACAAGACAGTAGTGATTCGATTCCCCTGCTGAGAACACTGATCATACCAAAACTAGAATACTGTTCAGTTTTGACGTTCCCATATAAAAGGAAGAAACTAATAGACTAGAAGAAACTCAGAGACATTTCACAGCAAAGATTGATGGCTGCAAAGAGCTCAACTACTGGGAAAGACTAGGTAAACTAAATTTGTACTCCCTGGAAAGAAGAGAGAGGTACACCATAGTCTACATATGGAAAATGATCGAAAAACTGATACCAAACCTAAAACTAAACCCAATTACCATTCAAACAACGCTGGAAAATAAGAAAGGAAGAATGTGTAGTGTTCCTAAATTAAAGGCCTGACAAGTCCCGTCTTCAACACTGAAGAAAAATAGCTTGGTTGTCAGGGGGCCAAGACTTTTCAACCAGCTTCCAAAGGACCTCAGAAACGTTACAGGGGTCAAAGTTGAAGTCTTCAAGAGAAGACTAGATGCAGACCCGGATCTAGGGGGGGGCTATGTGGGCTGCAGTCACGGGCCCCGCATTTGAGGGGGGCCCCCAAATTTTCTACATTATTTATTTTAATTTTAGGTTTTTACATTTATTATTACATTTACTAATTACTAATACTATTAATGAATTTGCACAAAAAAAGGCTCGTCGGTTCAATCGGTTGCCACTCATAATCAGTAGGTAGGTGTGTAAAAAATTATTAATTCAGGAAAATATAATATGTAAACTAAAGTAAAATATTTGTAAAGTAATATGTTTGTTCTGAAAACTAAATAAATAAGTAAAGTAATATGTTTGTTCTGAAAACCTTTAATTTTCCTCGTAAACAAAGCTTATAATCCTTATATAATAAAAATTGTAGCCAAGGGGGGCCCCAAAAAATAATTAGCCACGGGCCCCCATTCTTCTAGATCCGGGCCTGACTAGATGCCTGGCTCAGGACGGTACCTTGCTATGTGAGGTGGAGAGCGCAAGAAAACAACTCGTTCTTCCACCAAGCCAGGCCGAGAGGCGGGGCCACCAGCTTGACCTTCGTGTGAAGAGAGACCAACACACGGAACACCATGGAGGTTAACGAGGTTAACGAGACATCGCGAGTACGAGAGGCGAACTCGCCAAACTAGTTTTGAGATAGACGCGTTTACACTTTGTGACTATTGTGTACGAGGGGCACATAGCGCAAATACACGCATTGAAAGGACTGTAACTACATTTTGAGCGTACGAGGGGGATATTTGGCTGTACCAATTGTCTGTGGATGGGAATGAACTTGTCATTCGTGAAACAATCGCAAAATCGCCAATGTGGCGAGTTTGCCCCTCGTACTCGCGACGCCTGTCATACTCGTATACCTTTCAACTTTTCAAATGTTCCGTGCGATGATACCTCATTTCACGAAGGTCAAGCTTGTCGCCCCTCCTGTTTTAATATACAATATTTATATATATGTTTTGTCATAGTATTTAATGTCAATACTTAGAGTTCTATAGGAAACTAGCAATAGATGTTCTCACTCTCTGTTTATTGAAGTTCGGTACAGTTATGAAAATTCTCGCATCAACGCTTAACTAAACAAATTAATGTTAATAACGAGTGAAGTGCAAAAAAAGTTAATTCCAGAATCATAATAATAATAATAATATAATAATAATAATAATAATAATAATGCGTTTACAACTTACAGATAATTAGGTTGAATTAAATATATGAAATATATAAGATATACACGACACGAAATTTCATGAGAAATAAATGAATGGTAAGATCAAGCCAGATATACTGACGAAGGAATGGTGCTGCGCGGAGATGAAACAACGAGAGTATTCTTGGGTGTTCTTAATGCATTGGCTCGGCGAATGACTGACTTACGAGTGCTCTTCTTTCTGGATTCTGAATGTGTTTTTCTTCTGACGTCTTTTGAGAAACGTTTGGGAGTAGTTAATGACCCCGGTGTGTATTTCTCCGACTTCAAAGCTTCCATCTGTGGTCGCTTTGCGGTTAAACATTCATCGTTATCAGTTCGCGATGATGTACAAAACTCTTCCAATATCTTCTTGTTTGTCCACCTCGGCTTTACGCTTAAGATGTAAAACTCCAGTGACTATACTTGAATCTTCGGAAGACCTTTCTTAATTAATGTTGGTAAGACCAATATATAACCTTCGTTAACCTTGGTTTTGCTTCCGCCCAAATTGTTCGTTCTGACGAAGGTCAAGCTTGTCACTCCACCTTACACCTACAGTTTAACGTGGAATCCGAACCACGCCCCACCAGCAGCCCAGCGTCTTAACCGCTAGGCTACACAAGGTACCACTTATCTACGAACCTTTTTTTTTAGTGTGTGGAAGGATGAACAGCTGGGTTTTGCTGCGTGCCGCCTGCCGTCACAGGGTCTGGATCCCGGGGCCGATGGATTCGTAGTCAGCAATGCTAACCACTACACCACCGAGGCGCTATATATATATATATATCTCAGTGAAACGAAGAATCAATTTAATTGATAAAAAACAAGCAAGTTGCCGGTATGGATAATTTTATCAATACAGTAATTTTCATTGTATTGTAACTGAGTATGTATCAGTTTCATTAATTACAAACACTTTCTTCATCAAAATATTAGTTTTTGAAAGATTCCTTAAAGACAATTGAAATTCCCACTTTTTTATTTTTCATTTTATTTATTTATCTACATTTGGCTTCATCAATTACAAACCAATTAACAGCGTTACATATAGGTGACCCAGGTGCAATTTCTGTATTTCCAAAGATAATAATAGGAATAATAATTTTACATGAATTCTCTACTTTTCTGAATATATCCCTTTGAAGGAGGCTTAATTTTTTGGGGATAATCCTTGAATAAAAGAAGGTCGTCGCTTTTAAAAAGATTCCAAGTTTATTTGATGGAAAATATGTACAAAAATTATTTTAAAAAGTTACGAGTTCAAAAGTTTTGAGTTATTTTTAGAAAATTATTTTAAATTTAACGTGAAGCCAAAAAAAATAAAAAATTTGAGACTGATTTAAATTATTTAAAATTTTAAATTAACGCTAAGCAAAGAAAATAAACTACAATTTGTATCATTCAAAAATATTAAGAAAGTTATTAATTTCATTGAATTTTATGTCATTTTCTGATTTTTTTTTTTTACTTTTTATGAAGAGAGATTCAGCTATTCGCAAGGTAAAAAAGTCCGATGATCTAAATAAAATTTCAAACCATCTTCAATGTTGTTGTTTGGTGTTATGCTATGTTCGCATAAGAAATATGCATTAATTTTGCTTGGTTTATACTTAAGTTGTTTTGGCTAAGTGTAGAGTGTTCGTCGTAAAACCGATGTAAGCGGGGTTACATCCAATTTCCGAACATGTATATTGGTATACGACGTGATTTTAATCACATTTGGGGCGTTTTTTCCTTGTTCAACGTACAATATAACGACATTCTCAATGGTTAATATACTACGTTTGTAGTTGGACATTACGGTTTTTATTCGTTTTTATATGGTCAATGATTATCTTTTTTTAGTTTTTGTCTTCAAAGTCCATACTTTCAACACTTTCAGAATGGTAGTAAAAGGTAATAATTTTTATGTAGGTTCATTTTTCATTTTTCTAGAGCAGCGGTTCTTAACCTTTTTGTGTCATTTCCCCTTTCGACCAGTTCGCCCTACCCGATTTCCGCCTCCATTAGGATGTGGAAAAAAGTAGCCTCGAAGACAAAATGTAATAACATTAGCAGACTTATAATGCACACTAATTATATGATCACCAAACTAAATTTTCCCCCTGGATTCCTGAAATTTCCCACAGGTTAAGAAATGCTCTTCTAGAGGTACATTCAAACAATTCTTTATCAGCCTCTCAATTAATGGGGGAAGTTGTTATCTACTAGATTTTTTATTATTCTCCTAACCTCGTTGTCAACTAGTTCCCATTCATTCGTAATTTTGAACGCCCTATGAATTAATGTTTTGATTATTGCTAGTTTGTAATTTAAAGATGATAGTCTAGTAAGGCCTTCAATGGACTAACTTGGCTATAGTCTATTGACAGTGATATCGTCCTTTCCTAATTTCGTAGAAATTAAAGAAAAGTTATTGCTTTTAGTATGAAATGGTGAAAGAACGGTTTTAATACAGGGCGTCCCAAAAAAATGTATACACACTTTAAATACTTATAAAGGCAGTGTTTATTAAAATACATTTCATTTTCAAAATGTAATAGAATCTACAGACATTATTTAATTGTTTTGTCAACGCCTGTTTTCAAACTGACGTCCGTTCTGGTCCAGGCACTGCTGATAACGCGAAGCAATGGAATCGCAAACATCACGAAACATTTCGTTTGGTATTTGTGTGCATTCTCGTTCAATGGCTGCTCTCAATTCAGCGACTGTTGCAGGTTTTATAGCGTAGACTTTGTCTTTTAAGTATCCCCATAAAAAAAGTCTAGTGGTGTGAGGTCTGGTGAACGCGGAGGGTATTCTACGAAACCCCTTCGTCCAATCCACATCCACATCGTGCCAAGTACCACTCGCAATACTCCACTCTTCGGTCCGGATCATCTTCATTAATAGCATGGACTAATCTTGGAATGTAACTTTTCCATTGACAGCGCTTCAAAATGCGTTGGACAGACGATTCTGAAATTCCTACCTCACGACTCGCTTGCCGCACAGATTTTCTTGGACTTTGGTGATACGTTTCCAGTACTCTTTCTTGCTTTGTGGGGCTTGTCGATGTCCGTGGTCTTCCGGAACGCTTCTTGTGGACATTCTGAACAGTTCCATCGGCTTCAAACTTATCTCTAATTCGAGTGATGGTAAGTCGCGTTGGTGGATCTGTTTGAAACTCCCTCCTAAACTGTCTTTGCACTTCAACTGCGTTTTCACACTTCCAGTAGCATTTTAGAATGAATTTCCTTTCTTCAAAGCTTAGTCTGACTGCCATTATTAATTCTAATGGGTTTAACTTGGAAAGAAAGAAACATCAATTGAGCTATCAGCTGTTAAAGTGTGTATACATTTTTTTGGGACGCCCTGTATACAATATTTATTAGTTATTAACTTATTATGAAAGATTAGAAATGTACATGTATATGCATATAGGCATATATACTGAATAAAAACTCCAATCTGTTACCTTTCTGAAGAAGAAGACCCAGTAACAAAATATAAATCCATTATAAAGTAACGGGTAAATAAAGCTAGGAACATTTAGGGGGGACAATATATATATATAAATAAAAAAAAATTTAGGCAGGAAGAAGGGGGCCAAAGGCGAATGCCCGCGGAAACGCCCCCACCCTAAAAAGGAAATGCATAGAACCGAAATAAAGGTCTTTAAGGCTCTTAAAAAGATTGCCTTTTTTTATTTTGAAAAGATTATGCTGTGTGCAAGATGCATGTACGTGTAGTGGGGAATAGAGGGAGAAGTGTGTGTTTGAGAGCATGCTGGACTGCTCACAGGGTAGATGAGACAGGGAAAGATGAGCTAAGAAGGACAAAGACAGGAGAATAGGCGGCTCCAGCATTCCTTGTCTCTTGCCTAGCGTCCCCAACGGAGTACTTCCCTGGTCGATTGATGTCTACAATCTCCTCCTTATATATATATATATATATATATATATATATTATATATATATATAATATAATATATATATATATATATATATTGCATGTATGTATAAAGGGTGTCCAAGAATTCTTGGAGGGGTTTTATTTGGCTATAACTTTTTTGTTTGGAGATCAAATAAAAAAGGTTTGTAGCATTTAAAATATATTTATTGCCATTTTAATTACAAATTTAATATCTGGTGAAAATCTTCATTTTCATTGCATAAATCTAAAATCGCATTAGCGTACGTTATCCGACTCTGATGATCTTGTGGTTTAATTTCTTGAGCAATTTGAATTTTGTACGGGTAAAGATTGATATCCTCTCTTAAAATTCGATGTAAGGAACGTCTTGAAATGTTTAATTCCTGGCTGCGTCGTCGGACTGTTGTGGATTTTCCTCAACGCTTTCACGAACCATCTCAACCAGAGTTGGACTTCGGCTTGTCCGAGAACGCCCAGTCCGTGGTTCGTCCCCCTGACCCTTTCCCATATGAAATTTAGCGACGTATCGTCGAATAGCTCGACCAGAAGGAGTAGAACGTGTGTTGAATTTTAATCGAAAAGCTCTTTGAGCGGCAACGATGGAAGAGTTGTTTGTCAAATAAAGTTCCACAATAGCCACTCTTTGTTGCACTGTCCAGGATTCCATTTTCATTAATCGCAGCAAGGGTACTTTTAATTGAAAAATAAAAATAAATAAATTAATCAAAAAAGAAAAAGTTAGAGCCAAATAAAACCCCTCCAAAACTTCTGGGACACCTGTGTGTGTGTGTGTGTGTGTGTGTGTGTGTGTGAGTGAGTGTGTGTGTATATATATATAAAACCTTTGTAGTTGTTCCGTGCATCGGTGTTTCTTCACCGATGCACGGGTCCACCTCTAGGTCTGGCTGGTAAAGAAAACAGTTGCTGTCTTGCGATCTCCATCGCACATAGCCAGGTACACCCAGATCATCCGGTAACGTGCTGAGCCAGGCGTCTAAACTTTTTCAGATGACTTCAACTTTGAGACCAGTGGTGTTTCTAATGTCCTTCGGAAGCTGTTTAAATACTCGTAGTCTTGGCCCCCTGACAACCAAACTATTTTTTTTCAGAGTTGAGGTGTCCCTTTTTTGGCATTTAGTTTGGGAACATTACACATTCTACCTTTCCTATTTTCCAGTGTTGTTTCGATGATTACTAGGTTCAGTTCGAGATTAGGTACCAGTTTTTCTATTATTTTCCATACGTAAATTATGGTGTAGATATATCTCTTCTTCTTTCCAGCGTGTACACAGTTGATTTACAAACTTTTTCTCAGTAGTTGAATTCTTTGCAGCATCACTCTTGTCTATGAAATTTCTTTAAATTCCGTCTCTCCCTCTTTCGGCTCCTTGCCTGTTCCTCTCTGTTCGTATTTCACAGTTTCTCCTTTGGCTTCTTTTTCCCGCATTTCTTTTTGTTTTAAAACGTAAACGCGTTTATTTCTGTTGTGCAAATATGGCAGAAATATCTTACACTATGTAGTTGTCTGGTATTATTAGAGAAATATCTTAATTTTTCCATTTCAGGCAATTAAACTCGAAAAGAAGCTGACAGAGATCACATCTAACTGACCTTGTATTATCGGTTGACACATTGCAACTCTTCCAACATTGCTGAAACACACACACACACACACACACACACACACACACACACACACACACACACACATATATATATATATATATATATATATATATATATATATATATATCGGGTGGCCCAAAAAAAACGCCTTGAGATTTGAACATCAATAACTTCAAAAATATGCAGTTCACACTTCCAAAATTTACATAACTTTTACCTCAATCTATTGATAAGCCATCATAAAAATTTCAGACCTCTACATAAAATATTTTTTCCACAGCTGAGGGAACAATGAGGTATGGTGAAAAAAACGAATATCATAAACTGAAAAAAATTTATTATTCACATCTTATCAACAAATATGATCAATATGTCCGCCGTCCTGCTTACAAACTAATCTTAACCATTTCTTCCACGACATGATACATTTCCTGATTTCTGCTAATGTTATTTTGTCCCAACATTCGAGTATTTTTTTCTTTAATTGCATTTCTGTAAACTTTTCTGTTTGGCCTTCATAAATCTTCTCTGCTAGAGTATTCCATATGCAATAATCCATGTGATTGCAACCAGGTGATTGCTGCGGCCAGTCGTTTTTTCCAATGAAGTTGACTACATTCTGTTGTAGATAATCCTGTGTGAACTTATTAGTATGAGCTGTAGCACCATCTTGTTGGAGTATGAAATCGTTTCCATAATACAGACGCCAACAATCAGGCAAAAGATTCTCCTCTAAGAGATTTACATAGGTTTCTGAATTAATTTTTTTTATTTTCTGAAATGAAATGAATTTTCATGTTTCCATTCCACGATACACCTGCTAATACCATGATTTTTTTTGGAAAACCAACTTGTCTGGTGGTAAAGTCTCGATGGAGGAATGTCTTTCTTACGCCGACCATAAATCACATCGTTCCGGGAGTTTCGAGCAATCTCGATGGTGAAAGCTTTTTCATCTGTAAAAACTTTTTTTTTTAACACCATTGGACGAAAATCTATCAAGCAATTTTCCACAACGAATTTTTCTTTTAGCTCTTTCATTGCTGTCACGTCTTGAAACACGGATCCTTTTAAATGCTTTAAGTCCTACCGTTCTCTGCATTTTTTGCTATATTGTCTTGAGTGTAAACCGTTTTAGGCCGACCACTTCCACGCTTCCGTGCCGTCGAACCGGTTGCTTTAAGTTTTTTATTTATTCTATTCACAGACGTAACATTACAAGTTATTCCTGGAAATTCCCTTAAAATTCTTGCCCCAGTCCATCTTTTTCCCAAGAAACACTTTCAATCACCGTTTTTTCACCGTTAGTTAGAACCATAATTTGAAGGGTAAGTTTAAAAAACAATATTTAAGATGGGCGTAGCCTATATCATCTGACGTTTTTCAGAGACTAACAGTTTATCCATATGCTAAGGAAACTACTACAAGTCTTAGAATAGTTGCCAGGTACAGCTATACACATTTAGGATTTAGGATATCATTTTTTCACCATACCTCATTGTTCCCTCAGCTGTGGAAAAAGTATTTTATGTAGAGGTCTGAAATTTTTGTGATGGTTTATCAATAGATTGAGGTAAAAGTTAAGTAAATTTTGAAAGTGTAAACTGCATATTTTTTAAGTTATTGATGTTCAAATCTCAAGGCGGTTTTTTTTGGGCCACTCGACATATATATATATATATATATATATATGTCTTTCAGTGCCTTTCATTAAATTCCATTCTATATTGTTGGCTGTTAGAATTCATAAATACAAGATTATTTTATATTCTCTGAAATTGTTAGCTATAATGGGCATAAAACCTTTATTAATTCTTAGAAACGTGAATCTCAAATAAAATTTGACTTGCCCATCATACACTTGGCAGTTTTATTGGCTATAAAATCGTCATCAGTTAACATTTAATTAATTTACGTTCTTTTCTCCGTCTGTAAATGCGCACAAAAAATCTTGGTTGCAAAAATTTGACAACGAATCAAAAGTGGTTATTTCAACTGTGGGAGTTTGTCACACCCCAAAAAGTAAGCAGATCAAATATGGTTGAATTAGCCATTTGGACTGGTTGAGAAATAGTTAGCGAGGCATTTGGTTCTTATAAGAATCCAAAATTATATTATACAGCAGAAGTACAGACGTTACTGTACAACTCTGGTTATGTAATCTAGTTTTGCAGCCTGAGTGAATATAAAAATTTGTTTCCAGAGATTTTCACTGGACGGACGATAATAATCTTCAGGTCAGATGACGTACGATTGTATTCGCGTGAGTGAACGTCTCTTTAACAATAATGTAATTAATATACTTTGTAAATTTCAAGTTAAAATTAAATATTAAAATTTTCATTTTCATTTTCAAAGACAGGATTTTCAATACTTTTTCTCGTGACAATTCTTCTTCTTCTTCCTTTCAGAATTTGAAGCGTGAAATCTATCAAGCAATAGAAAAAGGAAGAAGTAATGAAAGCCCCTAAAAAGTGTACGGCTAAAAAGCTGGTTCACAGATTTGTATCATATTGTAACTGCTGTGTGTACTATATATATATATATATATATATATATATATATATATATATATATATATTATATAATATATATATATATATATAATATATATATATATATATATATATATGAAAAGAAGGACCAACACAACAGCAAACATTTTCGTTTATTTTTTGTACTTCAGACGTTTCGACAAATCTTTTGTCATCATCAGTGTATTATAAATCTTAAAACCTCAAAACAAAAATAAGAATAAATAATTAAAATTACATCAATACAAAAGAAATTAAAATCATTAAAATTAAATTAAATTAAATTAAAATTACCTCAACTGGTAATGAAAATGTTTGCTGTTGTGTTGGTCCTTCTTTTCATCTGTAAGCTCCGTTTCCCTAAGAAATCAATAGCTTTGATATATGAAAATGAAAATGAAAATGAAAAGGTTTATTGGCAGACTATAGTCCATATGACAAATATTATTAATACAATGACAGTTCATATACTAAGGATAGAAATATATACAATTGATTAGAAATAATACTGCACTGTCGAAGTTAAGTGGAGCTACAGACAGACGTTTTCGTACCAAGAAGTCCATAGTCCATATATATATATATATATATATATATATATATATATATATATGATGAATAAAACCACGAAGGAAAGGAAACACAAAATGGTGCTCAAGCGCTTTCGTCTAATGACATCCTCAGGAACACTGAAGTACATAAAAAGGTTACAGCCTATATATAGGTTACAGAAAGAAAAAAAAGAAAAAATAAATAACATACATACACACAAACACATATATATATATATATATATATATATATATATATATATATATATATATATACATACATATCTATATATACAAATACATACATACATACATACATACATACATACATATATATGCAATAAACAGAGAAGTAAAAATAAAAAATAAAAAATTAAAACCTTAAAGGATTACCAGTAAGGCGTACAGATTTGTAAGGAAAAATATCGATTTTTAGCACAAGATCAAATGGATTATAAAAATACAAATCTATACTGGAACTCTGCCCGGGTTTTAACACTCTGCTGCCTATGGTCAGGTTTCGATATATAAAAAAATAAAATGCAAATTAAAAGTTAATAAAGTAGCAGACAAGTTTACCAAAGATTTAATGTTTTACCCTTCTTATCTAAATCTGTTTTAAAGGAATTCAAAATAACAGGATCGAGTTGAAAAAGACCTTTGCTTATGTTGAAGTTATTTGAAAGTTGGATAATGGCAGACTCAAGAATATTTCTATTAACAATGTTGCTTGAATGGAATAAAACTGAAGCATTATTCCAATCAATACAGTGGGCTAACTCTGACAAATGGACAAAAAGGGCACTGGACAACTGTCCTGTTCTAACGGAATATTGATGCTGTTTTATACGTGTGTGCAAATCCTTTCCCGTCTGACCTATGTAAAAGGAATCACATTGTTTACACCCAATTTTATAGATAATGCCTGAATTATTGGTAGGGCTATTTTTTACTATGATATTTTTCACAATATTGTTATATGAAAATACTACATTAATATCCAAAAGTTTAAGTACATTAGCAATGCCTAAAAAGCCCGGGAAAAATGGAAGTACTAAAATATTTTTTGACAAAGTACGAGTGTTAATATTGACACGATAGAAAGTTCGTTTTGCCTTGTTGAGACAAGATTCCATAAACGCAGATGGATAACACAAATCACTTCCAATACCGTTGATTTTTTCCAATTCGGGATCGATGTATTCCGGACTGGCGATCCTAAGGGCGCGGAGAAACATTGATGAAAATATGGCCTTCTTAGTGGGGGTATCATGTCCCGAGTAAAAGTGTACGTGTTTCTCCGCGCCCTTAGGATCGCCAGTCCGGAATACATCGATGCCGAATTGGAAAAAATCAACGGTATTGGAAGTGATTTGTGTTATCCATCTGCGTTTATGGAATCTTGTCTCAACAAGGCAAAACGAACTTTCTATCGTGTCAATATTAACACTCGTACTTTGTCAAAAAATATTTTAGTACTTCCATTTTTCCCGGGCTTTTTAGGCATTGCTAATGTACTTAAACTTTTGGATATTAATGTAGTATTTTCATATAACAATATTGTGAAAAATATCATTGTAAAAAATAGCCCTACCAATAATTCAGGCATTATCTATAAAATTGGGTGTAAACAATGTGATTCCTTTTACATAGGTCAGACGGGAAAGGATTTGCACACACGTATAAAACAGCATCAATATTCCATTAGAACAGGACAGTTGTCCAGTGCCCTTTTTGTCCATTTGTCAGAGTTAGCCCACTGTATTGATTGGAATAATGCTTCAGTTTTATTCCATTCAAGCAACATTGTTAATAGAAATATTCTTGAGTCTGCCATTATCCAACTTTCAAATAACTTCAACATAAGCAAAGGTCTTTTTCAACTCGATCCTGTTATTTTGAATTCCTTTAAAACAGATTTAGATAAGAAGGGTAAAACATTAAATCTTTGGTAAACTTGTCTGCTACTTTATTAACTTTTAATTTGCATTTTATTTTTTTATATATCGAAACCTGACCATAGTCAGCAGAGTGTTAAAACCCGGGCAGAGTTCCAGTATAGATTTGTATTTTTATAATCCATTTGATCTTGTGCTAAAAATCGATATTTTTCCTTACAAATCTGTACGCCTTACTGGAATCCTTTAAGGTTTTACTTTTTTATTTTTTATTTTTACTTCTCTGTTTATTGCATATATATGTATGTATGTATGTATGTATGTATGTATGTATGTATTTGTGTATATATAGATATGTATGTATATATATATATATATATATATATATGTGGTGTGTATGTGTATGTATGTTATTTATTTTTTCTTTTTTTTCTTTCTGTAACCATATATAGGCTGTAACCTTTTTATGTACTTCAGTGTTCCTGAGGATGTCATTAGACGAAAGCGCTTGAGCACCATTTTGTGTTTCCTTTCCTTCGTGGTTTTATTCATCATAAATATTTTTCACGTGTTACTTTCGTGAAATAATTTTCATATATATATATATATATATATATATATATATATATATACGAGGGGCAGTCAGAAAATATGTTTATATGGCGTATAATTTCGTAACTAAAGGACCCATATTTATTATGTTTGTATCAGGTAAATTCGTTAATCATTGTTGGCAACACCGCACGTCGATTCAGCAGCCATCTACCATACATTGGTTATATGAGTCAGTTGAACATGGCGGCTCGACTGGAACAGTGCCCTACCTTACGGAGCAGTCCAGGACGTTTACATTTAATGGCCGCTCGTAAACGTTCTAGTTTTGAACAATATGCAACTGCGCTGATTGTTGTGCCTTTTTGCATGAAGTCTGCGAGCAAAATGCCTTTGTGGTCCCAAAACACGGTAACCATCACTTTGCCAGCGGACCTCACAATCTTGAATTTCTTTGGTCGCGGGGATCCAGGGTGTTTCCATTCCATGCTAGCACTTTTTGTTTCCAGAGTACGGTGATGAACCCATGTCTCGTGTCCTATGACAATGCGCTCGAGAAATTCTTGGCCACTGACAGACTCGGAATATCGTTGCAGAAATGACAGAACACTGTTCCATTGGAGCCGCCAAGTTCAACTGACTCATATAACCAATGTACGGTAGATGGCAGCCGAATCGACGTGCAGTGTTGCCAACAATGATTAACGAATTCACCTGATACAAACATAATCAATGTAGGTCCTTTAGTTACGAAATTATACGCCGTGTAAACTTATTTTCTGACCTCCCCTCGTGTGTGTGTGTGTGTATATATATATATATATATATATATATATATATATATGGAACTTACTTCATCCACTTTTATGAACGAAAGTACCGGTGCAGATGTTTCAGCTATTCCCATGCGTAACAAATATACGAGTCCCCACATTATAAAAAATGCACTCTTCTTGAGTTGATGGCGGACTTGCCAAAACATGTTTAAAGGCAGTAATTTTCTTACTTCTAAAAATTTGAATGTCATTACATTTGCGGAGCATAAATTACATTAATTCTGCATTACGTTTAAGAGGTATTCAATCTAGCTTTTTCCTACCTAAATGAGACGTGGGTTTTGTGATACAAATTGGAGCAACAAAATTGTGTATACACTGTGTGTGTGTGTGTATATATATATATATATATATATATATATATATATATATATATATATGGACGGATCTTTTCCGTTTCTTGTACTGTTTCCGATTTTGTCGAAAATAAGATATTTAATGTAGATTTCTACGCTGATTTAAAAAATGTAAGGCATTTTTTTTGAGAAATGAGCGGTTCAAAAGTTAGGTTAGGTTAGGTTAACTGAATGCCCGATTAGGTCAACTGAATGCCCAGTTAGGTTAATTGAATACCCGGTTAGGTCAACTGTATGCCCTTGACGATTGGTTAGGTTAAGTTGTGATATTTTCGTTAAAACTAACGAAAATATCACGACTTAACTAACCAATCATCAAGGGCGTACAGTTGACCTAACCGGGTATTTAGTTGACCTAACTGGGCATTCATTTAACTTAACCGGACAGAAAAATAACGGTCGAAATCTATTCACACAAATACTTAGTGACAAAAGCCAATATTACTAAAGAATACAATAACTCTTGTATTAGTTTTCATTTGTATTGTTATAGTTTTTGACAATACAAAATTACAATAACAGACAACTTTTGAACCGCTCACTTCTCCAATGAAAGATTTACATTTTTTAAATCAGCGTAAAACTCTACATTAAATAGCACATTTTCAACAAAATCGGAAACAGTACATGAAACGCAAAAGATCCATATGGACTAAGCCAAGGATAATATAACTGTACTTAAGATTGGAATACGTACATTGTTACTTTGTGCATGAAACAAACTCCTAATGCATCTTTCACCTGATGAATTATGTACCTGAACCTATAAACGGAGTAGTGTCGACAGTACAAACTAACGACATACGCATAAAATGGATATGAAGCAGACTATTCAAGTGATTATTAAGTCACTGCTAGTGTCCCGTTGCCTACGTTGGGCTTCTCTCATGAAAAAGAAAAACTATAGTACTTGTCATTTACCATTACTTATTCAGACTATTGTGGATTTAATTTCCCCAGGAGAGTTCCTTGTTCCATACACCAAGTACCAAGTACCAGCAGGGCCTAATGATTTTCTAGACTATAAACTGCCTATCTATCTGGCTACCAATGTGTGTATGTATATATATATATATATATATATATATATATACTGTATTATGTATGTATGTATGCATTATTATTGTTATTATACTTTTGGTTTGTCTCAGTGATATCATTATATATTATTTGGTAAATTAAATTAATTTTTGATTAAATTTTTTTGAAATTCAATTATCAAAAATTTTAAGTTCTAAAACTGAGCGAAAACGAAGCGAAGCTCAAATTGAGAAGCATTACAGCACACTCATGAATAGCTGAAATGGTGTCCCACGTCGACACTGTCAATTTCATTTCTTCTTTATGTCAAACGTTTTGAATTCTGTGAAGGTTAGGAAAGGAAAAGCGGAAAAGCAACGTAGAGAAACCAAAATGAGACGCGTCACAGCAAAACAGAACGGGTATCCAGCAAGCACTGATAAATCATTTTCAGGACGACATTTTGCCGAAACATTTTTGTAAATAAACGACCTTACGCGATGTCAGTTCTTATATTTCTTACGTTTCGCTTCTATACTTCAAGCATCTTCAGGGAATTTTGATTAAATGTTGAAAAATTCGATGTTAGTCTATATAATTTATATATTTTAGATTTACATCACTGATATTATTATACATCAGTATTTCGTAGATTAAACTAACTAGCTAAACAGGGCCCACGGACCTTGCGGTGCTGGGGCCTTCGGCCCAGTAATTGGGCGGAGGCTGGAGCATGGATATGATAATAGTTGCTTAAATGGGGGGATTGTGGCCCCCTAATTACTGGGGTTCAATTACATGGTCAATAAAACTATAGTCATGAAAATCTTAAGCGTCAGAAATCTTGACACAATGTGAAGCTCAAGTTTTATGGCTGTGTTCTTTTTTATAGTTTTATTGCGGTGCTGGGGCCTTCGGGCCCAGTAATTACCGGGGGCTGGTCACACATATATTTTCGTTCATTACTCATCACCCCCATCCACCATACGAAATTTGGTCGAAATCGATTCAGAAACGTAAAAGTTTAGTAAGATTTTAGATTGTTTTCGTGAATTCGCTGTTATGCGCCTCATTCTAGTTTCTCTACGTTGCTTCTCCGTTTCTGAACTTCACAAAAATTGAAGACACTTGACATTAAAAGTGTCAACGTGGAACACCATCTCAGCTATTCAGGAGTGTGCTGTAATGCTTCTCATTTGAGCTTCACTTCATCTTCTTTCAGTTTTAGAACTTCAAGAAACCAGGATCGTTTGAAAAAATCTATGAATTTTTAATAAGTGAACTTCAAACAAAATTTAATCTAAAATAATTTTAATCTAGGAAATATTAATCTTTGTCGACAGCATTTTCCCACGCCTAAGTAGGGTCGCTGTTCCTAATCCGTCTTCGCCACTCATTGTCCAACGCCACATCCGCTCCGCCGCCAGATTTCGCTCCCTCATATCACCCTTCACACACTCCATCTCATCTTCGGCCTTCCCCTTCTCCTTCTTCCAGGTGGTTCCATCTCCATAACTCGTCGCCCAACATATTCCTCCTCTCTCCGCATGACATGTCCAAACCATCTAAGCCTTCTCTCTTGAGCTTTCTTTGACACCTTTATTACTTTCGTCGTTCCACGAATAAATTGATTTCTAATTTTATCTCTTCTCGTAACCCCGCACATCCATCTCAACATCCTCATTTCTGCTACATCCATCCTTTTCCCCAGGTTCTTCCTCATAGGCCACGTTTCATTGATATTCTTTAATCACACAGTACCCCAGACACCTTCCTCCAACTATTCCATCCTGATTGTACTCTATTATTCACTTCCCATACCAGCTCTCCACCATCCTCTACCCACGATCCCAATATTTAAAACTTTCCACCTTCTTCACACCTCATCTTGGAGTCGCACCTCATCTCTCTGCCCTTGTCCCGCATTGTACTTCATGTACTCTGTCTTCGTTCTACTAATCTTCAAACCTCGTTTTTCCAGTGCTGCCCTCCACCTTTCCAGCTTCCTCTCCACCTCCTCTCTGCTCTCTGCACACAAAACTACATCATCGGCAAAGTGCATGCACCATGGTGCCT
Source organism: Bathynomus jamesi (assembly GCA_023014485.1). NCBI lineage: Eukaryota > Metazoa > Arthropoda > Malacostraca > Isopoda > Cirolanidae > Bathynomus > Bathynomus jamesi. The sequence continues at coordinate 368,835 of JAJOZX010004360.1, read as the reverse complement.
GCTCCCTCACCTCCTCCGTCATTACATCCATAACAATGTCGAAGATGTATGGGCTCAGGGCCGATCCCTGATGGACACCAACTTTCACTTCGAAACCTTCCGTCAATCCTGCGCTACATCATATTTGAGTACGTGGCCCCTCGTACATTTCCTACACCAACCTCACATACTTCTCCGGCACTAATTTTTTCCTTAAACACCTCCACACCTCTTGCCTCGATACTCTGTCATACGCCTTCTCTAGATCTATGAACATATGTGCAACTCCCTCTGCCCCTCTCTATATCTTTCCATCAACTGTCTAAGTGCAAAAATATATCTAGGGAATATTAATATAAAATATTATTATTATCACTAAAAGCCTAAAACTGTTGAACGTTTGATTTATTCGGAAGTATTACATTTCCACGACAGAATGTAATCTAGACTTGAATTTTTCTCGAAATGGTGTCGAGAAATGTTTTATTCCATTTTCACTGCCTTGGAAATTTCTAACAGTAGTCTTTGTAAACGTAGCTCAGATAAAGTTAAGGTAGGTTAGGTAAGGTTAGGTAAATTAGGATAGATTAGAACATCTTGTGCTTCGTCTATTTTGTTAGTGTAAGTCAAAAAGACACTTTCCTCGTGAACTTTTTGCTTTCGATAATTTATTTTCATTCGAGAAAAATTTCTCACCGTGTTAAGAATTTTTCCCGATGGTCACAAAACTATTTAGTTATTTAGTTGGTTTTTGTTTTCTCAAAACGACCGAACGACCTTTATTTAGGCTTTATACTCTGTAAAAAAAAACAAAAGAGTTTAGATTAGTCTGTGGAATTAACCGCCTTTATATTTTTGTAATCGAAGTAAAGTTACAATATTGAAGAGGATTAATGATGAAATGCAGATTTGTGAGGATGTTCATGTTTGTCGCGGAAGGAAACTTTTGAGGTTAAAAAGTATCTTTGTTCTTGTTTGCTGGTTCTGCGTTAATTGCTTGTTTTTTTCTCATAATTTTGCTGTTGCGAAGATTAGAATCTCTCTCTCTCTCTCTCTCTCTCTCTCTCCTCTCTCTCTCTCTCTCTCTCTCTCTCTCTCTCTCCCTCCAATGAATCGTTTCCATTTGATTTCTTCTTTTTTGAGAGAATTCCGTTTTGTCTTTCGTCTTATCCGCACACTCAACACCACATCCTTTCACCACATTTCAATCAATGCCATTCCTTTTGTTGCTTTCAAACGCATTCATATTTCCGAAAGAAAACGAAAGCTACGATAATTATTCTAGGAAATATATATATTATGTAAGAAGCAGGGACCAAGGACGAACGTCAGCAAAAATGCACCCATCCCCCATAAAAGGAGAAAGAGAGAGCGGAAATCAATATCCAGAGGTTTCGAGATGACTGGACACTTTGCGTTTGAAAGATTGCGTGTCAGAGACAGGGGAAAGAAGAACTGATGAAGGTTGTTCCAAAGTTGAACGGTTAAGTAGATGAAAGACTCGAGAATACCAATTAGCCCTTGCATTAGAAAAGTTAGACAGAAAAGTGATGAGAATGTGTAAAAAATCTGCTACTGCGTGCTCTCCTTAAAGAAGGAGGCATGCAGTTAGAGAGTTCAGAAGAGCAGTGTCGTTATAATAGCGATATTAAAGAGTGAGTGAGGCAACATTGCGGCGAAGAGAGAGGGATTGAAGACAGTGAGTAAGAATCGGGAAACTGATGAGACGAAAAGCCTTCGATTCCACTCGGTCAAGTAGAGCTTTGTGGGTTCAGCCACCCGACACATGAGAAACGTACTACATAAAGGGGCGGGCAAGACTATTGTGCAGAGACAGAAACTGAAGGGTGAGTGAAGAAGCTGCGGAGCCGCTACGACCCACCTAACCTCTTAGAAACTGTTTTAGAAAGAGTATGTGTGATTTTTCCAGGAAAGATCATAAGAAAAGGAAACATTAAGGATGTTAAGAGTTAGGGTTGAGTTGTGTATTGTTAAAGATAAGGAGATGCTCGTGTGGAAGATTGTGACGAGTAGAGAGATGAAGGAACTGGGTTTTCGAAGCAATGAAAGCCACAAGGTTTTCTCTACCCCTATCAGAGATAGCAGAAAGATTAGAGGTAAGGTGCACCATAGCCGTCCTACACGAAGTATGGAGTGACTGTTGAGAGGGACGCTTTGTGAGGCGGGTGGAGAAGTAAAGAGTGGAATCATCAGCAAAGGAGTGGATGGAACAGGAAGTGTTACTTAAAAGATCATTGATGAATAAAAGGAAAAGAGTGGGTAACAGGACAGGGCCCTGAGGAACAACACTATTAATAGCTTTAGGAGAAGAATAGTGACCATCTACAACCGCAATTATAATAGAATGGTCAGAAAAAAAATCAGATATCAAGGCACAGATAAAAAATTAGAAACCAAAGATGGGCAGTTTGGAAATAAAAAATTTGTGCCAGACTCTATAAAAAGCTTTTCATATGTTTCACCGAAACCGCGAAAGGCGGATGATCTGGAGTCAGAGAGATATGCAAGAATATCGTCAGTAGAGCGTTCCTTGCGGAACCTATACTGATGATCTGAAAGACGGTTGTGAGAAGAGGGATGTTTAAGAATCTTCTTATTAAAGACAGATTCAAAAACTTTAGAAAAGCAAAATATCAAAGCAATTGGATGTTAGTTGGAGTGTTGAGAGCGGTCGCCCTTCTTTGGTTAGACTGAATGAAAGCCAACTTGGAGCAGGAAGGAAATGCACCAGATGAAAGACAAAGACGAAAGAGTTTGCATAGGCACGGTATTAACACAGAAGCACAGTTCTTGAGGATATCAGGAAAAACCATCAAGACCGTACGTCTTTCTAGAATTGAGCCAGGTAGGGCAGAAAAAAATATATTTGGAAGAGATTCTAATTTTAGACATAATTAAATCAGAGGGGTAGAAGATAGGGGAACAGCATCAAAATCTTCCAGGGTTACGTTGGAGGCAAAAGTCTGAACGAAGAGTTCAGCTTTATCAAGAGAAAAGACGGCAACTGAGTCGTAAGAATGGAATAGATGAGAAAAAAGGAGTAAAGTTGTTGGAGAGGTTTTAGCTGGGGTCACAAACAGCGAGAATAATTAGAATTAGATAGTTATCACACTTTTGTCTGATGACGGAATGTTTGGCGAGTCGAAGAACAAATTCTGCACGATTCCTGCAGAAATATAAGCACAGTGAGAGTCACGAGTTGGATAGTGACGGTACCTTCTGGAAGCCTCCTCTCTGTTGCGGATTACACAAGAACAACTTTAGTTAAACCAGGGTTTTTTTCATTAGTAATAGAAAAAAAGAATATGGAATGTACGTCTCCATGACCGGGAGAATCACCTCCGTGATGCGCTCAGGACAGTCGGAGGGGCTCCGGCCACGAAAGCAGTAATCATTGCTTGGGAAATTAACGAAGTATTGTCTAAGGCTTCTCAGTCGGCGGCGCCAAAGTGCCAAAGGCGCATCCACTTGGGAGGATTCAAAGGCCGAACTAGAGCGATAGGACAAGAAACAAATATAAAGTTGTGTTCGAAGTAGCCCAGTGAAGAAAAAGGTTTGACAGAGTAAGAAGAAAGATGAGTGGTTAGAAATAAATCCGGAATGTTAGGCCTGTCTCCAAGGCGATCGGAGAAACGAGTAGGGTGCTGTACAGTCTGCTCTAGGTCATTCAGGATAGATAATTTGTAAGCTGGTTTACTTGGAATGTTAGTGAAATGGGAGGAAAACCAAGGGGTGGTGAACATTGAAATCACCTAAAATGGATATTTCAGCGAAAAGAGAGTGGGGATTGAATACTTCACGTCCAAAGTGAAATACATTCAAAGAGTTTTGGATAGTTAGTAGAGTTAGGAGAAAAATAGACAGCGTAGATGTTGAGTTAGAAGTTTGAGATTGGCATTTAAGCGTAGCCAGAGTTCCGGAATATGAGAGCAAGTTACGCAACAGCCACCTTGTGTATAGAGAAAGTAGGAGAGTACAGAGAAAGATTTGCTGTCAGTCGTCTCAGAACACTTGAGTTTCGGTGAGGAGACAAAGGTGAGGTGTAAAGGAGCGTAGGTGGTGTTCAACAGACTGGAAATCTGAAGAAATCAACGAATGTTGCGGAAGTTTATGAAAAGTGAATCAAACATCAGTCCAGGGCATCTCGAATGGGTAGTAGCAAAAGGAGTCCCGCTGCTGGTACTTTCAGCAGGGAAGCCAGGTGAGGAGACAAAGGTGAGGTGTAAAGGAGCGTAGGTGGTGTTCAACAAACTGGAAATCTGAAGAAATCAACGAATGTTGCGGAAGTTTATGAAAAGTGAATCAAACAATCAGTCCAGGGCATCTCGAATGGGTAGTAGCAAAAGGAGTCCCGCTGCTGGTACTTTCAGCAGGGAAGCCAGAAGTGTGGACATTTATGGTTCCCTACCGTGGGGACTCCGAGACTCTTGAAAATAATGTCATTTTCTTTTTTAATTTTGAAAAGATTGTGTTGTGTGTAAGATGTATGTATGTGTAGTGATGAATAGAGGGAGTTGTATGTTTGAGAGCATGCTGGAAATGGGAGTGCCATTATTCCTTGTCTCCTGGCGAAGTATTTCCCTGGTCGATTGGTGTCTATAACACCATATTATATATATATATATATCAGTGGCGGCTTTTCAGAGGAGGCATAGGAGGCCGGGCCTCCTCTGTTTTTATCACTAAAATCTATGAAAGAGAATTTTATTGATAGTATTAATTCTATATGATCGTGATGTACAGAAAGTAGAGCATCTAACACTTGTAATCTATTCTATTTATATAGCATATATTATAGACAATTTTGGGCCTCCCTACTCTCCCTGACCACCAGCCGCCAATATTATATATATATTATATAATATAATATGACGTAAACCCAGAGTGAAAAAAAAAAAATTATTCCAAGGCCTTTCGTGTATTCAGCAGTACACCTCGTCATTCATTCATTTCACGTTTTTAAGTGTTAAATTCATCCCATATATATATATTGCATATTTTCTTTGTGTCGGTCTCTAGGCCTTGATATAAGAGATAGCTGCTCTCATGAACTCTCTATTTCACATAACCAGAAACACCCGGCTCATCCGGGACCGTCCTGTGCCAGGTGTCTATCTTCTTTGAAGACTTCTACTCTTACATGGGTGGTGTTTCTGATTTTTTTTCGGGTAGCTGGTTAAACAGTCTTGCCACTCTGAGAACAAAGTTATTTTCCTTCAGAGTTGAGGATGTCCCTTTTATGGTATTTAGTTTGATAACGCTACACAATCTACCTTTTCTATTTTCCACTGTTATTTGGATGGTTATCAAGTTCAGTTTGAGTTTAGGTACTATTTTCTCTATTATTTCATGGTATATTATGGTGTGCTTCTCTCTTCTTATTATTTCCAGTGAATATAGATTTAATGTACTAGTCCCTTTTATCTTCGAAATGAAATTTCTTTGAATTTCTTCTAATTCATTAATTTCTTTTTTATATTGGAATGTCAAGACTGAGCAGTATTTCAGTTTTGGTATGATCAGTGTTTTCAGCATAGGAATCATTACTGTAATGTCCCTTCTAAAGATTCTTAGTATCTGTTCCGTAATTCATTTTTCTTTGTCGCTATCATATTTTGTGTCACAAATTTCGCATTGTCGGTCATTGTAACTCGCGAATCCTTTGTTTTCGTGTTTCTCTGAATTTCCTGTTTATTTGGGCATAATATTCTATCTACTTTAGTTCCTCATTTCTTCCATATCTTAAGAGCTGAAATTTTTCATTGTTAAATTTCATTTTGTCTTATGACCATTTGTATATTCTGTTTGTATCCGTTTGTAAGTAAGTCTTTCACAGCTTTTACGTGTCTAATTTTGTTCTCATTCTTGTATCGGCAGCGAAGGATGTTACTCTACTATTGCTGGTTGCTTCATTGTCTATAGGAGTTGGGCTAACACCGTTCCTTGTAGTATATATATATATATATATATATATATATGATGAATAAAACCACGAAGGAAGGAAACACAGAATGGTGCTCAAGCGCTTTCGTCTAATGACATCCTCAGGATGTCATTAGACGAAAGCGCTTGAGCACCATTCTGTGTTTCCTTTCCTTCGTGGTTTTATTCATCATAAATATTTTTTCACGTGTTACTTTCGTGAAATAATTTTCATATATATATAATCCTAGCTATGAGAGTAGCAGAAAAAGAGAAAGCAACTTTCTTCTTTAACAAGTCCCCAAAGACAGGCGAGATGTTGCAGAGGGGTCGAACACGGGTCGATTTTGAAAAAATGTTCAAACCCAATTAAAGTGTGTGTGTGTGTGTGTGTATACATATATATATATATATATATTATATATATATATATATATATATATGTAAAATTGCTTGCTTAATTTTATATGATTTGCAACAAAAGGAAATCCGAATAATCTTCTTCATATCGTCGACAACGCGCGAAATAAAATCTCTCCTCTGGAGAGAGAGGGGGAGAGAGAGAGAGAGAGAACAAAAAAGGGAGCTAGGAAAGAATTAGGAGAGAGAGAGAGAGAGAACAAAAAAGGGAGCTAGGAAGGAATTAGGAGACAGAACCCTCCCCCTGCAGAACTCTCAAACGGTTGGATCGTTTCGAGTTATTTTGCAGACAGACAGAAACACGGACGAAGGGACACACACACACACACACACACACACACACACAAAGAAAAAAACCGAAAACAATACCTCCGCTTCGCTCCTCGCGCGGACAGAGGTAACAAAGAGGTAAAATAAAAAAGAACAAGAAACCAAAAAAACACGCTTTACAACCTCATAAAAGATTTCAACATTGATTTCCTATTCCAGAAATCTAGGTTCGCTCTTTTGTCAAACTTAGACTTTGAGTAGTTATCAATATTCACAGCCTGCGATGGTTTTGTTGTCCGAAATATTTTATCACTTATAGAATAATTTTTGCACGCTGATTCCCAAAAATAATATTTATTTTTCGCCATCACGTACAGATTTTTCACAAAATGTCATATTTCATATTACATGTGTAAGAAATTTCATTAAAATTGACTCAATTAAATTTTTATTAAAGACTACTGCCTATAAATGCTTCCAGAAAAGAAGTGACGTCATAGCGTCCTCTAGAACACGCTTCTCAAACTAGGGTCGCGTAAATATTGTTGGGGGTCGCAAAACATTTCAAAATATTATTTTTTTCATAATATAGAGTGTTAGTACCTATTGCTTTTATGACATTGAGTGAAGGGTCGCGAAAAAATTTGTCTGATCCAAAGGGGTCGCAAGTGAAAAAAGTTTGAGAAGCCCTGCTCTAGAACATTCGAGAAACGCACCGCTAGTATATAAGTGATTGACAAGCCACGAGATGAGTCAATCTGTTTAGTGCGTGCGAGGTTATAGTTTATTATTCAAAGGTGCGCGGTGACTATATTTCTCTTTTGAAATTTGTTTATTTGTCGCTATGGCAAACAGACGGTGTGTAAATAGCCCAAACATTTTCTGTTATATTTGTGGAAAATTTACTGTGAAAAAAACGAAGGCGAGATATTACAGACTTCGTTAAGAAAGCATACTATACGTACTTCGGAATGAAACTTGGGGATCAAGACAAATCATGGGCTCCACATAAAGTTTGCAGTGTTTGTGTTGAACAACATAGACTGTGGAGTAAAGGTTAAAAGGATTCTTTACCTTTTGCGATTCCAATGGTCTGGCGTGAGCCTAGAAATTATAGCAATGACTGCTATTTTTGTTCATGTAACGTGCAAGGCTACAATACTAAAAATAAAAAGGATATTTCTTAGCCAAACTTTCAGTCTGCTATAAGACCTGTTGCTCATGGACCTGGTATACCTGTACCTACTAAACCAAATACTCTTGATATAACTTCATCTGATTCGGTGTCTGATGACGATGGAAACGATGATATTGATTGTTTTCAAACCGAAACATCTGGTGAACCCCAATTGTTTACACAAAGTGAACTTAATGATTTGGTAAGAGATCTGTGTCTCCCGAAGGATTCTTCAGAGTTTTTGGGATCCGGACTTAGTGCAAAGAACTTGCTTTCTCCCAAGACGTCATTTTACTGGTACAGAAATCGAGAAAAAGAATTCATCCAATATTTTTCTCAAGAAAATTCACTGGAATATTGCAACACTGTTTCGGAACTAATACTTAAGCTAGGCGCTGCAGTCTATGACCCAAATGAGTGGAGACTTTTCATTGATTCCTCCAAAAGAAGTCTAAAAGGCGTCCTCCTTCACAACGGTAACTTGTATGCATCCGTTCCTGTGGCTCATTCGGTTCACTTGAAGGAAACGTACGAAAATCTTGAGCTTTTCTAGCTAAGGTTAAATACAAAAAACACGGTTGGCTACTTTGTGGAGACTTAAGTGATTTGTATGTTGTTAGGTCAACAACCAGGTTATACGAAGTTTCCATGTTTTTTGTGAGAATGCGATAGCCGAGCAAAAACTCAGCACTGGATAAAAAAAGAATGGCCACGCAGTCATCCTGACACCTGGTTCTAAAAGTATTCAACGTAAAAGTTTGGTTGACACGAAGAAAGTCCTTTTACCTCCGCTTCACATAAAATTGAGCTTAATGAAGAAATTTGTTAAGGCCTTGGACGAAGATGGAGATTGTTTTAAGTATCCGTGTGGTAAATTCCCCAACTCTTTCGGAAGCAAAATTGAAAGAAGGAATTTTCGTTGGTCCCCAGAGAAGAAAACTGACTTTGGATGAACACTTTGAAAGAACAATGAACAATCTTGAAAAAGAAGCGTGGATTGCTTTAAGGATGTTATCAGCAATTTTTTGGGGAACAACAAGGACCCAAATTACCAAAACATTGTGAACAACATGCTAAATAAGTTCAAAGAGTTGGGTTGTAATATGAGTTTAAAATTACATTTCTTACATTCACACTTGGATTACTTCCCTGAGAATCTCGGAGCACTCAGCGAAGAACAAGGAGAACGGCTTCACCAAGATATCAAAGAAATGGAGAAGAGATATCAGGGAAGGTGGGACATCAGCATGATGGCTGATTACTGCTGGATGTTGAAACGGGATACTCCAGAATTATTACATAAAAGAAAAGGAACAGCTCGTACATTCGAGACTAAAAGGCCACATAAAGATGAATATGTAATTGACATTAATAGTCTTCTTTCTTTTTAAAGTTGTTTGCATTTGTAATTAGTATAACAAAGCGAAATAGGTACCTAATGTAAATTGAAATAAATAATACTTTTTATGTTGTTGTTTTTTCCCTTCCAGTTTGCAGAAAATTCTTACGTGATAAAAAAAATGGACACCTTATTCGAAATCAGCGTAGTTGAATTATATAAAGTCAGTTATTAGTAAGAAAACAACTCTTGCAAAATTCTCATTCGTAGGCCTGTGATAATTTTTCGAAAAAAAATAAAAAAAATATATATATATATATAAAGTGAAAAGGGGAAATGGAGATTAAACATTTTTCATTCTTTTATTGGACCAATGTCTCGGAACATTCTTGATTTCTTTGGGTAACTGGTTAAATAGTGTTGGCCCTCTGACAACAAAGCTATTTTCCTTCAAAGATGAGTCTATCCCTTTTCTGTCCTTTAGTTTGGGAACATTACACAATCTATCTTTCCTATTTTCCAATCTTGTTTGGATGGTTATCGTGTTTAGTTTGAGGTTAAGATTTTTTATTATTAGTTTCCATGCGTATATTATGGTGTACCTCTCTCTTTTCTTTTCAGTGAATATATATATATATATATATATACTAGGGGGCACTCAATATATTTTGCCCCACCCTTTTTTCTGAGCTAAATAATAGGCCATGGGACTGAAATGTCTTTTGGGCCGTAAGTTTGAACATTCTGCGTTTCACATAACCGGTTCTTTCCGGTTTGAACCTCCCCTCCTTGTATAAAACCGCTTTTCAACGCCCTTGTATAAAACCGATGGTTAACGCAGTTTCGAAAATGGCGTCTGACAGAGAGCTGTTATCGAGTTCTTAGCTGCAGAGAAGGAAACATTTGGAAATATTCACAAGTTTACGTCTATAAAACGTTTACGGAGATGCTGTTGTTGATCGAAGAACAGGTGGACGCTGGTCTTAACGTGTAAGATCATCGGAGAGAGGGAGAGCCAGCCTCGATAATGAGCCACGCAGCGGTCACCCGGCATTGGCTGTGACATCTCACACTGTGCAACGTGCTAACAGCATCATTCGATCAAATCGACGCGTCACATACAAGAAGCTATCACTGGAGCTAGGAATTAGTGAAGGAAGTGTGAATACGATAATTCAGCAATTGGGATACTCAAAAGTGTGTCCACGGTTTGTTCCTCGCGAACTGACTGAAGATCACAAAGCCCAAAGAAAAGAAATTGCTTCTGAGTCGTTGGTTCGATACGAGACAGAAGGGGATGACTTCTTTCACGAATTGTGAGTGGGGATGAGACTTAGGTACACCACTTTGAACCTGAAACAAAACATCAATCCATTGAGTGGCATGACGCAGACTCCCCACGCAAGTTCGACCGGAGAGAAAACTGGAAGACGTCCTACTTTTGCACGATAATGCAAGACCACACAACAATTTGTTTGACTGTGTCACCCTACCCTCCAAACAGCCCGGATCTGGCACCTTCAGACTAGAAACCTGCACGGGTACGGGTAAGCCCGTGGGCCCGTGTCCGGACAGTCCAACGGGCGGGTACGGGCGGGCCGAATCATGTTTATAAAAGTTAGCGGGCGGGCACGGGCGGGCCGAATCATGCATAAAAAGCATGCAACGCCGCAGCGGGTGAGGCAGCGAGGCAAGGCAGGAACTGGAGCCGCGGAGCGCATGCGTGCCTGCGTGGGACATGCAAACGACAAACAACATCCATGCCTGTGTTTTGGTTGTTAATTATGAATTTTATTACCTCTGCCAAGGAAGTTATGTTTTCACCCGCAACGTATAAATAACGTATATATAACGACGTGCAAAACTAATGAGAAATAACTTAGAAATTAAACATTAGAAATTAGAGTATTCGTATCGTACGCCCGGCACCACGTGACCAAAGCCAACCTGACCAGCTGACCTTACCGAGGCTAAGTAGCCTATGTTTCCCTGCTGTATACAGTCACAGTGTATAGCAAAACTAGAACTTATCGTACAGCGATACTGACCTAATTTCAATAATTACCATAATAACAATGAATATGAGAATAAGGACAATAGATAGTAATAATAATGATTTTTTTTTTGGCTAATGGAAGAAATGATATAGGTGGGCACTTCCCATCTCTCGCGTCACAAATGTGGCACAAGTACTTCACAATCACAAAGCTTAGCTTCATTTTTCCAAAGAAAGTACAAGTGACAATGAAGACCAAACAAGAAATGCTAGATGCATGTGTCAACTTTTGTGCTAAAGACATAAGATCATTTGAAACTTTAAAAGGTGAAGGCTTCCTAAATCTTGCACAAAAACTTATTGCAGTTGGCGCGTCTTATGGTAATATTGACGTAAATGAGGTTATTTCCCATCCAACCACTATTTCTAGGCATGTAGCTGAAACTGCAGTAACTGTACGTCAAAAGATTTATCCAAAGATCAAAGAAGTTATGAGTAATTCATGCTGTGCAGCTACAACAGACTTGTGGACAGATGATTATAAAAAGATTTTGTATATTTCAATGACTGTTCATTATATTGATGATGATTGGACACTGGTAAATAAAGTTATGTTTGCGTCCAGTTTTCATGAGGAACGTAAAACTGGTGAAAACATAAAAAAGGAAATAACAAGAAGATTTGCAAAGCTAGGCTTTGAAGATGACTTAGTGCAGAAACTAACTTTCGTAACAGACCAAGGAGCAAACATAGTAAAAGCGTTGCAGAATTATAACAGACTTAGTTGCTTATCTCACATTATAAATACAATTCTTCGTCATACATTCAATGAAGATTATTTGGAAAAATATGCCCAGAAATTCAAAAGGTTATACTGCAGTCGAAAGCTCTTGTCACTTTCTTGAAACAAAGTGGATTAGTAAGCAAATTGAGACATACTGTTCGTCAAGAAGTAGAAACAAGATGGAATTCGAAGCTTGCTATGCTAGAGTCGATTCTAGATCAATATAGTAGCATCGAGGATTTGATGGAAGAAAGAAATTTGAACCACTTAGAGAACATTTCAAAAGGCAGTCTTGAAGAGTTAGTATGTTTTCTGAAGCCATTTAAAGATGCCAGTGATACGCTAGAAAGTGAAAAATCTCCAACTCCACAGCTAATATTGCTTTATCACTTGAAACTTCTTAAACATTTGAACGTTTCTGAAAATGACACAATAAATATAAAAACCTTGAAACAAACGTGCAAAAGAATTTCTTCATGCTAAATATAAAGTGTTGCCTATTCATAAAATTTCTCTATTTCTATGGCCTAAATTTCGTCAGCTTAGAATGCTAACTGACATTGAGCGTGCAGAAGTGCTAACAAGTATTCGTGAGCAAATTCATGTTGACCTTATGGACAATGAGAAAGTAACTGATAAGCCTGAAAGAGCTTGTTCATCTCCGAAAAGAGTAAAGACTTCAGAATTTGATGAATGGGAAGACATACGATGTCATAATGAGGAATCCCAAAGTTCGGTTTCTTGTAAAGAACTTGAGCAGTACATGAGCTACAAAATTGATGAGGAAAGTGATGTTCTTCAGTTTTGGAAAACTCACGAATCAATGTTCCCATTGCTTGCTAAACTGGCTAGGAAATACTTAAATATTCCTGCATCCATTTGCATCCAGCGGAAGGAACCTTAGTACTGCGGGAATTACACTTGCACAGAGGAGAACTAATTTAAAAGAAGAAAATGTCGACGATCTTTTGTTTCTGCATTGCAATTTGGAATTTTAAAACCTCCATCAATTCAGTGAGTACAAAATTAAATAATTTTACTATCTATTTAATTTTCATAGGTATATTTTTGAAAGAAGTACTTAAGTAATTATCAACAAAAATATTACTGGTCGTGCATATCTTAAACTTAAATACACAGGTTGGTTTAGGTTCCAAAACAAAATAAATCACGAGCCGCGGGTACGGGCGGGCCCCAAAGCATGAAAAAAATTACGGGCCGGGTACGGGCGGGCCCTAAAACATGAAAAAAAAATTACGGGCCGGATACGGGCGGGTTATATAAAAAGATTACGGGTACGGGCGGGTGCGGGCCGCAAAATATCGGCCCGTGCAGGTCTCTACTTCAGACTTCCATTTGTTTGGGCCAATGAAGAATGCTATTCGTGGAAGAAAGTTTCAGTGACGATAAGGTTGTTGAGGAGGTTAAGAGGTGGCTCAAGCGAAATCCAGCGGACTTTTACCAGCAAGGAATGAAGGCCCTTGTTTCGAGGTGGAGGAAAGCCGTAGAAAAGGATGGAGACTATGTGGAAAAATAAAAACTTGTAGAAAAGGTATGTAACTACTTGTGTACAAAATTTCTGTAATTTACTAGGAAACATGGAAAGAAAAAAAAAGGTGGGGCAAAATATATTGAGTGGCCCTCGTATATTTAAACCTTTCCTTTCAACCTTTCAAAGGCTCCGTGCGATGATTCCTCATTTCACGGAGGTCAAGCTTGTCGCCCCTCCTCTCGAGTTGGCCTGGTGAAGTAGTGAGTTGGTTTCTTGTACTCTCCACCTCACATAGCCAGGTACGCCCGGCTCATCGGGGATTGTTCTGAGCAAGGCGTCTAATCTTCTTTTGAAGATGTCCACCGCAACACCATTCGTGTTTCTTAGGTCTTTGGGCAACTGATTAAACAGTTTTGGTCCTCTCACAACAAAACTATTTTCTTTCAGGGTTAAGGATGTTCCCTGTTTCGCCTTTAATTGGGAAACACGACACAATCTTCCCTTTCTACTTTCCACCGTTGTTTGGGGAGTTACAGGGTTCACAGTAAGATTAGGGACTCGTTGATATCCCTATATATATATATTCCCTATATACATATATTGCTATCCCTATATATATATATATATATATATATATATATATATATATATATATTTATTTGTTTATATATGTGGGGATAGAAAAAGAGAGAGAGAGAGAGAGAGGGTGTAGCAGCAAAAGTCCGTCACAGTAGATTTTTTTATTTGCTATGAAGACAATAAATGTTCAAATTCATGTCACTCATATGTTGGCACATACTGTATTAACGCGATCATGTAAGTCAGTGGTTCTTAAACATTTACAGAAGAGAGACCGGCAAAAATCAGATATAAAATACAGTGGACCGGCAAATGGGAAGCATTTCACTCGGGTCTATACCTCACCACGCCCATACATTTCTAATAGCTTTTTTATTCAGTAATATTTTAATAAAACAAAAGGATTGACGATAACGTGAAGAACATTAGTCCAGGAATACATTTTAATAAGTTGTTTATTTGCTCATAACTGCATAATAACACGGAAAATAAAGAGACATGACAGTACTGGCAAATTAAAATAAAAACAATGATAAATAATAGCACGCGTGCGCGTATAAATTCAACTTTATGTACACACGCACACGCACAACTTTACACAACTTCACAGACACAGACATATAACACACAAAGAGTCAAAACATAAAGAAAGCATAATCGTTATTGATAACACAGGTCAACAAAAAAACATTTTTTTTCGTTGCCAAGGAAATTCGTACGAATTTAGGGTATTTTGGGGTTGCTGAATTCCAAAATGAAAGTAGTTTTTCCGATTTGGCTCTAGTTCTTGAGATAATGAATACCCTCAATTAATAGGAAACGTAACCATAATGCGTGCATATGGGAAACTACCGGAACATTCTAGATGGTGAGACCGAATAAAATGCCATTATGTATTTCATGTTTTTACTTTTGTATGATTTGAGACAATTTCAATGCGATTTGTAAGTAGGCTCCACTGAACATTAATTTTTTTGCATTTTTACGTGTTTCAATGGGGTACCAATTATTTCATAAATTAGAGCCAATCTAGCAAAACCGATGTCATATTCGGAATCAGCACCACAAAGTTACCCCAAAATCACTCTAATATGATTGGCAATAAAATGAGTGTTGACCAGTGTAATAGGATGCACAAACTTAAAAACAAATAATCCATACGATCGGTAGCTTTCCTTCCGCACACCGGCACCGGTCCGGGGACCGGCTGTTTAGAAACACTGATGTAAGTTACAGTGAACGTTACGTAGAGTTTGATTATTGATGTTGTTATATTGTTGTTGTTGGTTTTCTTTTAACTGTTGAATAGTTCATGGTCCTGTCTGGTAAACAACTGACTTCAAATGTTCCACGTAATGTTAAGGGCTATATATATATACTCTATATATATTATTTATGTGTGTGTCTGTGTGTGTGTGTGTGATACATCAAAGCGACACTTCATATTTCATTATGAATTTCGCTTTCTGAAATGAATACTAGTTATTGTGAAATATTTATTGGATATTTCAAATATGTGAAGACCGCTTAAATATTTCAAATATATAAAACCGCAGAAATTAAACATTTCCTTTGTATAATAAATTATTTTCTATTGTTTGCGACAAGACGCGTGCGCAGTGTGGTTAAAAATATCTTGAAATTGTGACGTAGTGTATTTAGTGTTCATATTTATATCTCTGTTTGTAGGCTATCTTGAAAAAGAGGAGAAAACAGTTATTACCTTTATTATCTGTACATCTATTCGTTTATTTCATGTAGGTTTAGGTTATGTAAATGTCTTTCATGCCTTTATTAATTTTATTTGGCTAGGCTTAGGCTGGTAAAGTCTTTCAGTGTTAAGAATTAGTTTGGGAATCTGAGCCTAGCCTTAAATCTAGGTCTCTTATGTGAGGCATCGTGAGTACTAAGGGCGAACTTCCACATTAGCGATTTTGCGATTGTTCCACGAATGAATAATTCAACCCTCCTCCCATCCACAGACAACTTGGTACAGCCAAATACCGCCTCTCGTACGCTCAAAATGTAATTATTTCCAATGCGTGTATTTGCGCTATGTGAGATAGCATTCCGAGTACAAGAGGTGACTTTATGCTCTCATATTCAGCCAATGTATTACTCAATAACGTACAAGTCTTATATAAATGTAAGATACTTTCTTTGACATACAAAAGAAAGTTTATGTATTTCTATTTTCTCTAAATATCAATTCCCCCCTCGTACTCGCGACGCCTTATACAGTAGGCCTATCCTATAGGTTCACTCTAAGTTAGACAGTCTATAATTGAGAAAAGACACTAAGTTAAAAAGGATTCATGATACAGGGTGTCCACAATATCTTGTCACCCCAGTAAAATACTAATTTATTTTCGTTTTTCTTTCAGACCCATTTCAGACCCAAATTTGCTACTTTTTATCACAAGTTTTGTACATTTGGATAAAAATAATGAAGACGAGAGATGGATAACAATAAAGACGAAGGGTGACAACGAACTTTTACTAAAGGGCTTTCTTCGCGTGAAAGATAGCCTCTGATGCCCTTTCGAAATTGGGGTCTCTGTCAGTAATTTCAAGGTCAGAGTTCACGCTCTACGAACTTCATTGCTGACAAAGGGATCTCGACTGTAGGCGTTGCTACGTCATCATCATCATCATGCCTCTTACGCCTTATCTTTGTTTTCATTGGTTAGCGGCATCAAAACTACGTTGTGATTGGTTGCGCTATGAGCGAAGTTGAATTTTCGTAGTTCTTGCCAAACCGCGTAGATTTGAAATTTTTCCGTCTAGAATATTTTAATGGTGTTAATTTCTTTCCCGCGTAGAACCGGACGAACCGCGTAAAATAACTGAGCATAGAGTCGGTCTTCCAATATATATATATATATATAATATTTAAGAGAAATCCAATGACAAGGAGAAATGTAAATGCCATGAAAAGTCTTCTTTAATGCGCAACGTTTCGAGCAATACGCTCATCTTCAGGCTGTTTAAAACAATGTGAAATTAAAATCAATATTGAATGAAAAACAAAACAGAAAATTTCTATAACCTATTCGTAAAGACAAATTTTAAAAGACTGAGAAAAGAGGGTTAAATTCTAAGTTATACAGATTTACATATAAAAATTAAGAAGTTATTTTTAAATACATGTAGTAAAAGTGAAATTAATACACTGGAAAAATTACCAATAGTACACTGGAAACACTGGAACTATCTACCTTACACTGCAGTATCCGAGGCCGACTAATTTGAGCAGACAAAGAACGGGAAACACGAGAGAATGGCGAGGGCGATTGGGGACGGAGGGATTATAAGGAATTGGGGAAGGAGGAGGGATCATAGCAAATTGAGAGGGACGGCCGATGAGTCAACATTCAGACTAGGGGACAATGCTTTAATGAACAGCGATTCTAAAATTCTTAGTGAGTTGGGACAAGTATTACAACCAAGAATTTTAAAATTGTCTAAAGTGACATCAACCTTACATTGAATGCTGTGTTCACGAATACTGGAGGATTCTTTAGTTTTTAAAATTTTACCTGTTCGGCCACTTATTCCCATATGCGAATAAAATCTAGCCCTGAGAGAGCGAACAGTGCTGCCGATGTAATTCCCAAGGAGACACCTAGGGCAGGTAAATAAATATACAACACCGCTACGCAACGAGTCAGGGGTTCGATCCTTCGCTGAGAAAAAGCTACCTAAAGACGTTTTATTAATAAATATGATGCGGAAATCAGTATGATAAAAAAATTTCCTTAACAATTTTGTAAATTTAAGCTTAAATTCCTTATTCAAAGGACCCATTTCAGGTACCAAGAAATATTTTATATCCTTCGGTACTGTAATACATGGAAGTTGAGGGCTATAAACATTATTTAAGAAGGATCTAATTAGTTTGTCTACATATTGAACAGGAAAACTATTATTAGTAAAGTATGATCTTAGATTATTAAATTCATCATTAAGTAAGGTAAAATTAGAGGTCAAATTATATCCTCTGAACAGGAGAGTTTTAATACAAGACATCTTATAGTTGAAATCAGTAAAACTAAAAAAATTCATGCCCAAACCAGTGAAAGTGGGTTTCCTGTAAACTGATGTAGTAATAGAATCACCGTTTTTCGAAATTAAAAGATCTAAGAAGGGGAGGGAGCATTTTTCTCAGTTTCCATTGTATACGTTATATTGGGGTGCAAAGAATTTAGGAAGTTAAAGAATTGTTGCGCTTGTACCGCATTATCAAAAACTGCTATCGAATCATCAACGAAGCGTCGATAGAAAATTGGCTTGAGATGAGTGGGAGATTGTCTAAAAATTACACTTTCTAAATGAGTCATAAAAAAGTCAGCTGCTAACGGTCCGACTCATTTAGAAAGTGTAATTTTTAGACAATCTCCCACTCATCTCAAGCCAATTTTCTATCGACGCTTCGTTGATGATTCGATAGCAGTTTTTGATAATGCGGTACAAGCGCAACAATTCTTTAACTTCCTAAATTCTTTGCACCCCAATATAACGTATACAATGGAAACTGAGAAAAATGGCTCCCTCCCCTTCTTAGATCTTTTAATTTCGAAAAACGGTGATTCTATTACTACATCAGTTTACAGGAAACCCACTTTCACTGGTTTGGGCATGAATTTTTTTAGTTTTACTGATTTCAACTATAAGATGTCTTGTATTAAAACTCTCCTGTTCAGAGGATATAATTTGACCTCTAATTTTACCTTACTTAATGATGAATTTAATAATCTAAGATCATACTTTACTAATAATAGTTTTCCTGTTCAATATGTAGACAAACTAATTAGATCCTTCTTAAATAATGTTTATAGCCCTCAACTTCCATGTATTACAGTACCGAAGGATATAAAATATTTCTTGGTACCTGAAATGGGTCCTTTGAATAAGGAATTTAAGCTTAAATTTACAAAATTGTTAAGGAAATTTTTTTATCATACTGATTTCCGCATCATATTTATTAATAAAACGTCTTTAGGTAGCTTTTTCTCAGCGAAGGATCGAACCCCTGACTCGTTGCGTAGCGGTGTTGTATATTTATTTACCTGCCCTAGGTGTCTCCTTGGGAATTACATCGGCAGCACTGTTCGCTCTCTCAGGGCTAGATTTTATTCGCATATGGGAATAAGTGGCCGAACAGGTAAAATTTTAAAAACTAAAGAATCCTCCAGTATTCGTGAACACAGCATTCAATGTAAGGTTGATGTCACTTTAGACAATTTTAAAATTCTTGGTTGTAATACTTGTCCCAACTCACTAAGAATTTTAGAATCGCTGTTCATTAAAGCATTGTCCCCTAGTCTGAATGTTGACTCATCGGCCGTCCCTCTCAATTTGCTATGATCCCTCCTCCTTCCCCAATTCCTTATAATCCCTCCGTCCCAATCGCCCTCGCCATTCTCTCGTGTTTCCCGTTCTTTGTCTGCTCAAATTAGTCGGCCTCGGATACTGCAGTGTAAGGTAGATAGTTCCAGTGTTTCCAGTGTACTATTGGTAATTTTTCCAGTGTATTAATTTCACTTTTACTACATGTATTTAAAAATAACTTCTTAATTTTTATATGTAAATCTGTATAACTTAGAATTTAACCCTCTTTTCTCAGTCTTTTAAAATTTGTCTTTACGAATAGGTTATAGAAATTTTCTGTTTTGTTTTTCATTCAATATTGATTTTAATTTCACATTGTTATTAAACAGCCTGAAGATGAGCGTATTGCTCGAAACGTTGCGCATTAAAGAAGACTTTTCATGGCATTTACATTTCTCCTTGTCATTGGATTTCTCTTAAATATTAAATTGAAGCTCTGTAGAAGCAACCCGCATGACTATATATATATATATATATATACACTGTATATATAATGGATTTATATATTTTTAATTAAATAATATCCTCATATAATTCGAAAGGATTAAAATTTTCAATTGCGAGTATTTTTATTGTTTTAATCCAAACCGGAATAAGTCGGACCCGGACAAATTTGGCTTCCCGTTCGTGCAACAATTTTCATTTTTTCTTTCTGATGTTTAAAGGGATTTTCGCCGACAGGATATTATTTCCCCGTTCTACCGTGAAATTTTAATTCAACTAAAAAACTATCCGACTAGAGTAGTACTTTTAAAAGAATAGTTCTCTAAACATATTCTTTTTTAAAAACTATTTTTTTCATTTTCAAATAATGAATTGGATGAAATTATTTGTTGAGGAACGATTAATTTTTTATTATTTACTAAAATCCTTTCAAATTTTCATTTATGTCCGCCGATATTTTATTACTTAATCCGCGAAAAAGAAAAAGAAAATGGACATAGTAAAGTTAAAGGAAGTTAATTATTATTATTATTATTAAATTAAATAAAGCTATATTAGCGTATGATGCGCGACTTCTGAGACACCCTGTGGTAGGAATTTTGTTTGAAGAAACATCGTAACATTTCCTCCGCATTTTTTTTTGGGGCGGGGGGGGGGGGGGGGGGGTTAAGGGTATACACACAATATTCACTATAGTGAGAACACGTTTTCCAACATTCTTTCATCACATGTTCGACCGGAACGTTTGAAATATTTCGTGTGTCCCCTTCATACGTGAACGGGACACAGAGTCTTAGCTTGTAATAAACGAATGATAACTAAGCAGTTAATTTTTCTTTTAAATTTTTCCGTATAGAATAATGTTTGTGGTTGTTTAACTAGCATCGTAATATCTAAGGCCATACGACGGAGGGGACCTACAGCTTAACGTTGAATACGAACCATTAGCTCTTAAAGGTTACACACACACACACACACACACACGTTTTTCCCTGTCCATAAAATATTATATATTTTTAAGTAAATCAGTGATTGTTAATAAAAGGTTTGTGACAAACATAAAGTATAAACGTATAAAGTATAGAACGTATGGTATATGTCAATTAATGGTAAAGTTAAGCTAAATTATTGATAAACATAATATAAAAGTTGAAAATTTGTTCTAAATTGTGGCAACTGAACACGAGGAAAGCCGAATGAGAAGGCATCTCGTCAAATGCAAGAGGAAAAACCTTAGTAAGAAATTGCTTTGTCATATACAGTACCACATTGTTTCTTTCACTCACTGTCCGAGCAATACGAGAAAACGGGAGAATAATAAGTAGGGCGACCCAAAGTTAAAGTTAATAATAAGGTTAAAAATTTGCTATTAAGTTAATAAGTTAATAATAAGGTTAAAAATTTGCTATTAGGTTAATAAAGTTAATAATAAGGTTAAAAATTTGCTATTAGGTTAATAAAGTTAATAATAAGGTTAAAAATGCTATTAGGTTAATAAAGTTAATATGTTAGTTATGGGTTAATAAAGTCAATAAAATTATTAATAAGGTTAAACATTTGTTATTGTAAGTTAAAACTTTCGTGAGGGATTAATAAAATAAAATTAACGAAAATGTGGAGTGAAACTGCGTAAGCAAATAAATGATTTTCAGTTCTCTAACATGATTGTAAATAAGAATCGAGAATGCATATTATAACTAGAGTCCAGTGCATACATTGATTAATGATGATTATACAAGCTGATTATGCATTATTTCTACATTACTCTTTCGTTATTTATCGACGTAGTGTTTTTGGAGCTTTTCTACATTTGGTAGTTAGGGGTGGATTCATGCAATATGCGAATACTATGTGAATATTATTATGTTTTGGCTTTTGTTGTTAGAATTAGTTCAGTAGTACCATAAATCACACGTTTAATTAACTATATTAATTTTGTTTATATTTTTGGCAGAATATATAAATTTCAAACATGCCTAAAACTGCGAAATCAGCTTTTGCGAAAATCCAGGCAATTATTACTAGCTATCCTGATGAATTTGTCCAAACCTAACAACCTAACTAAATAAGTTTGTTAATAATTTAATAAATAAATGAATGTGATGTGTTTTATTTTATTATTAAGCGTTAATATTTATCCACAAATAAGTTGCAAATAAAGAATTTTTTAGGTTAAATAAAGTTATTAATTGGTAAGAATAAAGTTAATAATTTCAATTTTTTAGGTTAAACTTGGGTCGCCCTAATAATAAGGAAAATATATAACAGTAAAAATGCTTCCAAATTTGATACAAAACAATTGTGTCAGTTCCCAATTAAAGATACGGAAAATAAAAAAAATTACCTTTAAAAGAGTGTGCTTTTATGAACAATTGCATCCGTACGAATGCATTAACCTTTACAAGATAAGTAAAAAACATAAAACGCAATAACCAACAAACTCACTCGGCTCTTTGCGTATGTTGGTAGCAAATGTGTAGATAAAAATACAATAAAAATAATATGCAAACTGAACTAGATGAGGTAGATACGGAGGTAAGCATAAATTTAGAAAACAGCGATGATAAACAGAGGGATATTCAAGATGGGGAAAAAAGCACAAACAACACAACTGATGGAAACACCGAAAATAAGATAAAGGATGAATTCGAAACAAACCATAAAGTAAAAAGGCGAACTCTACAAAAACGGTCAAAGATGAAGTAAGAGAATCCCTCTCAGTAAAGTAGAGATGCTACGAGGTTAAATGGAAGCGTACGAAGAAAACATACATCTGAAAAAAAATTATGACGGAACACGAGAATGAACCATATACTACAGCAAAATTATGTGCATATATAGTATTTAATGCATATACTATCACCTCGAGAAGGGTCACAACATAATAAAGAACGGTGTCTGCAAATACGAGGAAGCTGTAGGTATTATCATTAGGAGAAGTCCCGTTTCTCCGTCACAAACAGAAATGTACGACTATGGAGTGTCCATACTGCCACGTGAAAGGGACACGGAAACGAGATTATTGGGATGAAACATTCGCGAGTCGAATACGCCATAGAAAAGAGGTAAGGAATGGCGATGAAGGTACTTTTTAATGGGACTATGACAAATAAAATAATATGTACATTTAGTGATAAAAA
The DNA here is from genome assembly GCA_023014485.1 of Bathynomus jamesi. Taxonomy (NCBI): domain Eukaryota; kingdom Metazoa; phylum Arthropoda; class Malacostraca; order Isopoda; family Cirolanidae; genus Bathynomus; species Bathynomus jamesi. The sequence continues at coordinate 345,881 of JAJOZX010004360.1, read as the reverse complement.
ACATACCAGAATACGCTTCTAAATACGCAAAATTGTACACCTTATCAATACGTGCATCTCCCACACCATCAAAGCCAATCAATAACAAAATATGCATTAACAATTGCTTCAAATACTTCACCCGCAACATTTCCAATAAACACAACAGAAGCATTAACCAAAACGACTGAGGATAAGCGTACACATACGAGAACCATCAAATTAAAAGTAAATTCAATGTGAAAACAGAAAAAATGTACGAGTAATTTCAAAACACAGTATCAAAGAGAAAGAAAAAGAACAACAGAAAATGCCAACGCAAATTACTACAAAATCAGCCCCATTAACTTATGCAAATATATGAAACTTAGACAGCGAAAAATTAGATTACAATTTAAAAATTTCTACAAAATCTAACAAAAGAAAAACGTTCTTTTTAACAGACACATTTGTATAAATGTGACACAAGAACAGATAGGTCAAAGAGAAAAGGAAGGGGATGGTACATATATCTTAAAAACATATACATGGAGGAGGTATTGGTAAGCAAACCAAATAGCACCATGGAGATAATCATTCTAGTAATTAAAGAACTAAAACTTCGAGGTATAAATGTTTACTGCCCTCCAAAAGTATCAGTCAGAAAACTATTTCACGTTTGTTATATTGTAAGTGAAATTGACAGAATTTCCATACAAAATGTTCTGTTATGCGGAGACTTTAATTTTCCTTTCATCACTTGTGAAAGGTATAATGGCGTAGCTTATGTTATGAAGTTTCATGTCAGTACATCAAAGGAAGAGAGGAACCAAATACAAATTATTTTAAAACTTATGAGAAACAAACCCTTACTCAAGAAGTAAGTTACTCGTGTTGGCTCTTTACATGATTTATATTTTGTATAATTTTTTATCATATATACTATTTCTAGATTTTTAATAGTTTTTAAGTAATCTTCAAGTCAGAAAATTTTATAACTGATAATTATTTATTTACCTTAACTCGTTAAAAACTAAAGTTTTATTATACCTCTCATGGCGACCACTCGTTATAACGACAACATTTTAAAAATCTTTGATGCCGTTTTCAAACTCTGATTTTGTTAGTTTAGCCTCCACAAAAAAGAAATAAAGAATTCTCAATATATAAAACGGTCCGAATATCTTTCAATTCATTTACCTCTAAATCCTTTCGTTACGAATAAAAACATTCAAACAAAATTTTAAAACACGATGAATCACGTCAAACACTTAAATAAGTGTTTAATCACACAATAGTATCAATATTTAATATTTGAATATGTAAAACGAAAGGAGTAAATGAAAAACAAAAATTGTAAACTCTTCATGAAAGACCAAACTCGCATCTTAATCGAAAGATGGCCATTGTGGTTGTAGTTCGGTGTATAGTTTGGTTGGTTGTTCCGTTTTGCATTCATCACCCGGAGAAGGTCATGAATGAACCGGCGAAAATAACACCCCATCAGAGTGAAGCTTCATTTTTCAATACGATAACAAACCTAAGCACACTAAGAAACTTAACAGGAGATACTGAGCACCAACGGGTGTTTAAATTATCGAAATGGTTACCTCACTCACGCATTCTTAACAACATTGAAATGTTGTGGGATGGACGTGATAGAAGAATAAAGATGATACCCTATATGGGTTGCGCTGCAGAATAAACGCAATAAAATCAAAGGTGAAGCACTAACTAAATTGTGTGACAGAATGTTCATGCAGTATTTGCAACATCGACTACTGATATGGAAGGATATGTTAACGAAAACCTTTTGTATTATCTGCCATAACCACGGCCGTAATTAAGGGAAGGGGTTTAAGGGGTTAAGGGTTTCAGACACTCCCCAAAATGTCTGCCGCATTTTATATTTTGTATTTATTATCATTATAAGTTATCATTGTATAGTCAGTACCACCCACAACTCCGAAACAACGACATTAATTACACCCATAACAATAAAAGAAAAAATATTTCTGTATTCGAAAAAATAATTATTAACATCTTGCGCGGAATGTCTTCTATACAAGCGTCGTTCTTTACGTTAATTATACTGCGTGTTCTTTGCAGTTGAAAATGTATATATATATATATATATATATATATATATATATATATATATATATATCGGGTCGGCAAAAAAAAAGGGAGACTTCGAACTTTGGCTGTAAAATCCAAAGTTATGGTCAGATTTCAATATTTTTCTCACACCCGACAACTAAGTAAATTTCCTATACGGTGAGTGGATTTCAAAGAAAACTTATGAAAATTATGGATTTATTGAACATTTCTTTATGCCACTGGAAATTCTCCATTTACACTAGTACTGCATTGTCGGGTCGGCAAAAAAAAAGGGAGACCTTTTAAATCCTTCATATTTCGGCAAATACGGTACATAGAACCATGAAATTGTAATATGTTAGTCCTAGGTAATTTTATGGTTTGTATGCCATCTTTTAGCTTTTTAGCTGAGAAATTGGATTTATGGCGAATATTCCAGAAAAATCTTGCTAATCATAGGTTCAAGTTCATAATTAACGATTTTAATTAACGTAAGCCAACTGCAGGAGGTTTGGACAAGCTTCTCAGGAAAATCGATAAAACAGGAGTTATCAAAAGAATACCCTTGCATGTACTAGTGGTATTAAATTTGGCCACCAAACAGTCCTGATTTAAATCCTGTCGATTACGGCCTTTGGGAAAATTTGTCACAGAGAATTTATCGGGTCAAAGTAAGAAATGTCGCTCATTTACGACAGCTTCTTCTGGAAAAATAGGATGAGCTACCACGAGAACAAATCAATAAAGCCATAGATGACTTCCGTCCTAGACTGAAAAAGGTTGTAGAAGTTCGTGGTAAACATATCGAGCAGTTTTTTTAACATCAAGGTAGCACCATATGTGAGTACTTTGTAACTTTTTATCTGCACATACAATGCAGTAATAGTGTAAATGGAGAATTTCCAGTGGCATTAAGAAAAGTTCAATAAATCCTTAATTTTCATTAGTTTTCTTTGAAATCAGCTCACCTTATAGGAAATTTACTTAGTTGTGGGGTGTGAGAAAAATATTGAAATCTGACCATAACTTTGGATTTTACAGCCAAAGTTCAAGATCTCCCTTTTTTTGCAGACCCGATATATATATATATATATATATATGTTAAACACAGACCGTGCATGGCACAAGGAACTCTTCTGGGAAAATTAAATCCACTATAGTCCGAATAAGTAATGATAAATGACAAATACCATAGTTTTTTTCCTTTTTCATGATTTTAGCCCGACGTGGGCAACGGGTCTCTCGCAAAGAGATCCCATAAATATAGCTTCCCTCACCAGCTATCTGCAAAGCAGACAGGATCCAGCTTTGGGACGTGGATCTAGGGTAAAGCAAACCTAGACCCCTACACTCAGAACCTCTATATAAGTAAAAGACTCGTTGCATTCACGTCGTGTTGAATAAATCAAAGAAAAAGGGGTAACTATTGTATTTTTAGCCAAAAAAAACAAAACTTAAACCTCAACCGGGACATTGAGCGTCCACTTTTCAAGGCACGAAACACGTCCGTTTAGTATACACAAACTCAGAATGGTTCCCTGAGAACAATATCATTACTTATTCGGACTATAGTGGATTTAATTTTCCCAGAAGAGTTCCTTGTGCCATGCACGGTCTGTGTTTAACATATATTGTTCTCAGGGAACCATTCTGAGTTTGTGTATACTAAACGGACGTGTTTCGTGCCTTGAAAAGTGGACGCTCAATGTCCCGGTTGAGGTTTAAGTTTTGGTTTTTTTGGCTAAAAATACAATAGTTACCCCCTTTTTCTTTGATTTATTCAACACGACGTGAATGCAACGAGTCTTTTACTTATATAGAGGTTCTGAGTGTAGGGGTCTAGGTTTGCTTTACCCTAGATCCACGTCCCAAAGCTGGATCCTGTCTGCTTTGCAGATAGCTGGTGAGGGAAGCTATATTTATGGGATCTCTTTGCGAGAGACCCGTTGCCCACGTCGGGCTAAAATCATGAAAAAGGAAAAAAACTATGGTATTTGTCATTTATCATTACTTATTCGGACTATAGTGGATTTAATTTTCCCAGAAGAGTTCCTTGTGCCATGCACGGTCTGTGTTTAACATATATTGTTCTCAGGGAACCATTCTGAGTTTGTGTATATATATATATACAGGGTGGGCGGAAAGTAGCTCCCTATTTTGGATTGGTAAAAAAATACGTATATTATTAATTTATTTTAGAAAAAATAATATGAAAAGGTAGGCATACATGGTAGGTTTTCTCTAAAATTCAATGTGGGCTCCAACTCTTTCCACCAGCTTCTGGAGCCGCCCAGGAATGGCGTCCACTGACTTTAGCAGGAACTCCGGCGGGATGGAGGACATGACTTCCCGAATTCGGTCCTCCAGTTCTTCCAATGTCCTCGGTTTGGTGCGGTAGACTTCTTCCTTTACCCACCCCCAAAGAAAGAAGTCGCACGGTTACCGCTGAAAAACGGCAGAATCGGTTCAGTGTAACGGTGTGGTGTGGTATGACCTCAGATCAGGTTGTGGGCCCGTTCCTTCTGCGCAACACCATGAATGCTGAGCGGTACCTTGCTATGTTGCGAAACGAGGTCTGGCCGGTTGTCAGCACATGGGAGAACATCGACGATCTGATATTTATGCAAGATGGCGCCCCTCCGCACTTCGCTCTTGTTGTCCGTGAGTGGCTGGATGCCCACTTCCCTGGGCGTTGGATGGGTCGTCGTGGTCCACAACAATGGCCAGCCAGGAGCCCCGACTTGACACCGTGCGACTTCTTTCTTTGGGGGTGGGTAAAGGAAGAAGTCTACCGCACCAAACCGAGGACATTGGAAGAACTGGAGGACCGAATTCGGGAAGTCATGTCCTCCATCCCGCCGGAGTTCCTGCTAAAGTCAGTGGACGCCATTCCTGGGCGGCTCCAGAAGCTGGTGGAAAGAGTTGGAGCCCACATTGAATTTTAGAGAAAACCTACCATGTATGCCTACCTTTTCATATTATTTCTTCTGAAATAAATGGATAATATACGTATTTTTTTACCAATCCAAAATAGGGAGCTACTTTCCGCCCACCCTGTATATAATATATATATATAAATAAATATATATATAATTGTAAGTCATGAAAACCAGAGGAAAACAACAAGATCAAACGAAAACTTGAAAACATGACACATTAAACAAAAAAGGGGCGCTAACCCCGAAAATTTCTAAAAGAACTTCAAACAGAGAACAAAATCGTCATTTTCGGGATGCCAAACGTACAACATTGTTAAAATCTGAGTGCACTCAACCGTGAGGTGTTTTATGATCGTATATACTGTATATACTATATATATATATATATATATATATATATATATATATATATATATGCGTGTGTGTGTGTGTGTGTGTGTGTGTGTGTGTGTGTGTGTGTGTGTGTGTGTTTGAAATAGTGGCATAATTGAAAATGAAAAAGTTTATTGGCAGACCATAGTCCATATAACAAATATTAATAATACAATGACAATTCACATACTAAGGATAGAAATATATACAATTAATGAGAAATAATACAGTAATATCGAAGTCAAGTGGAGCTACAGACAGACGTTTTCATAACATGAATTCCATAGCTTAGAAGACATACGGCATGACTGATAATTATAAAATAACATTTTATTACCTCATAAAATCTGGCTCGGACCTAACCCACAATCTTCAGATAACTAAACCTAACCTACGATTTACTATTGAAACGTCTAAAAATATTTTATTTCAATAATTCTCTTGTCGTAATTGCCTCAAGTTAATAATAATAATAATAATAATAATAATAATAATAATAATAATAAATGAAGAGCTCATTTTTAAAATGGTTTTAGAAGAAGCTCATTAGGTAGAACAATTTTTTATATACTGTATATTATTCAAATAAAAATGTAATTATCCTCTAAACAACCATTTTCGACTTATTTCCTTTTGCCAAACATGAAAGCAGAATCCTCATCCATTTCCCCCCCAACCCTTTTTTTTTTTTGTTACGAATTTTATCCTTTAAACTAATGAAAAGCTCTGAAATAGTCGAACTTTGCATCCAACTATTTTTGGATATTTCTCTATTTCATATTCTTTTTTTGGATATTTTTCTATTTCCTTATCTTCTTTGGATATTTCTCTATTTCTTATTTTTTTTTTTATATTTTTATATTTCCTATTCTATGGTTTCTCTAAAAAGTTTATTTTATGACTTCCTGCTTTTTATACAGAAAAAATGAGGTTATATATGCGAGCCAAATGTATTAAAAACAATATAATTACATGAACCTAATTCTATGCAGTAAAGAACACTGAAGACACACAGAAAAGTACCTTTTTTCGTGCTCATCAGAGGCTATAAATAAATATAAAAAGCTTCCCTCTCATTATATATATTTTTTTCTTTTTTTTGTTTGTTCGTTTGTTAAAGAGAAAATACATTTAGAATATTCTCTCGCGTGATTCACCGAGAATACAAGTGATTCTGGAGGCATAGAACGTATATATTTTTTAGAGCATTATATCCCCGCACTATAAGGCTGTAATGGCATCCTCCATATGCTGTGAAATGGAGATGGCTCCGAGCCATTCTGAACAGCATTTTGTATGCTTATAATGTTCCTCCAAACTAATATAAAGAGAGTTAATGGTCTCGCGGAAAGTTATTGCTTTGGTTTTCTTTATTTATAGTTATAATAGAGAATTACGAACACAGAGAGAGAGAGAGAGAGAGAGAGAGAGAGAGAGAGAGAGAGAGAGAGAGAGAGAGATAAGGATAAGTGGAAAGAGGAAAGCCTCAAAGCCCTTTCGGTCCACTCGGGGAGGTTCCTCTTATTAAACTGGTTCATTTTTAACTTATTCTAGCAGTAGTAGAAAAATGGCTAGAAAAAATAAGGTTCTCTCACCACCCTCCGCTCCCTCCCCGCCTCTCTGGCGAGTACAGAAAAAGGTTGAAAAATACCTGGACCTTGGAAAAGTAGCCGAGGAAATTTTACAAGAAAGACGAGAATATATAAACTAGCTCTACAATTACGCTATACACACAGAGAGCTCGTACACTTAATAGCACCGCGCTATATAAACTAACCAATAATATACTTGTGTCAATCGCACATCAACCACTCGGTATCGTCCCGAAAACCTCGAACATATGGTTTTGATTTTATGCAAAATATTTACAGCTCTATTTACCGAGGTATCGGTCCAACAAAGACCCCCATGACCCACTTCAGGCTAGCCCCAAAAGGATTAAGAGAGAACAAGGGTTAAACTCTCCATGTCTACACCCATGTACGCGCAAAGTCATCACGCCGGCGAAGTGATGAAATGCTTTTACAGGAAAAGGGTGGAAACAGGAATTAAGAGCAGAAATCAGATTTCCTACACCATGTCCTCACCCGTCACGTGCATCCAGCCACCCAAGAGAAGGAAGATAAACAAGAAATCGTGACGGCAGAAACGCAACCCCACCTCACCTAATCCATGCCATGTATTTTTTTTAAGATTCCTTCTTTTTTGTTCGTTATGAAATTAAATTATGGGTTTCTACAAAATGTTTTTCTACTATATTTTTAGACATGTTAATAAGGCGGGCAAGTGTACAAACGTGATTTCTGTAATTGCATGTCTGTCATGTGTATGTGTCTGCCAACTCTCTGAATGTCGCCGAGTTTCAACTTGGGTCTCCCGCCATGGAAGATGTTTATGCAACAAGTGATATACTGAGTCGTTCATACTTGCCGGTGTTGTGCCACCAAGAGAGTAGAGAAAGTCTCTTTCCGGCGAGGAATATCAGTGGGAGGTCCCTGTATCTATCCCTTGTACTTGTCGCTTATGGAGAATGAAAGTGTTTCGTGGGTGATCACCTATTGTTTTTCCGGCGAATTCAAGGGTCTCCCACTTACAGGCGTTTATGAAGCAAGTGGTTAAAAATAATTAGTTGCTCGATGGTTGATCATGTTATGTGGGACATAATCAACCAGAGACGTCTCTCTAAAGTTGGGGGGGAATTAAGTGTAGGAAATGTTTAAGCAAACTCCAGCAGGGTCACGTTATAATACTATTTTCTTAACTTATATGTGAAGACTGTCTTAAAACCTGAGGGAGAGAGAGAGAGAGAGAGAGAGAGAATTATTTACAATATAGAAAAACCAAAATCGGAACATACGAAGAAACTGAAATAATATCCACAAAAAAAATACCTCAATCAATATATTGTATATCACATTTCAAACACTATACAACTTTCATTCTGAAAGGAAAGCTACAAGTCAGTTGGAATCATTTGGTATTTTTCTTTTTTTATGGTACCATAAAACCTTTCAAGGAGATTATACTCTTTATTGGGTATAATTTGAAATAATGTGTTTAGGTAGTAAAATAGATCGAATCCTTACCCAAAACATTTATTAATGTTTTATTGTTCTCTCGGGAACGCTCTCGAAATCAACAATAAAGAAATGACTTGAACAATAGAAAAGTATCTTTCAGCGTTGTTATGAAACGAGAGATACAGAACAAATGAAGGAGATTCATCATCGGCAAATTTGTTACTTTAAACTTTAACAGCAGTGTATAAAAATGTGCTATTGCAATCAGATAATGGCACAGTGGTATGCTAGAATATGGGGACACTGGATACATTAAAACTAACAAATTATAGAAGGAACAGTTGATTCAAATGTGTGTCATATAGATCAGCTTAATAGGAGTTACAGTATGTCCACGGTCGTATGCAGGGTTTCATTTTTGGGGTGTCTTACACACACACACACACACACACACACACACACACATATATATATATATATATATATATATATATATATATATATATATATATATATATATATATATTAGAAAAATATGCTCCGAAATCACAGCCAAAAGAAAAGAGGAGCTGGCTAGAGAGGCAAAAGAGAAGAATATTCCACAAAAAAATAGAGAGTTGAGGCGAAGTTAGCCAACTGCGGAGATGACAATGCCAGAAAAGTAATAAAAGAAAAACTGGAGGGTATCGATAGGGAAATACAAACCCTGATTAAGGACCATACAGAGAGGGAAGAGGAAAAGGCGGTAGAAGCAATAAAGGAAAATCCAAAATACTTCTATAGCTATGCGAAAAGAAAAACAAAAACGCGCGCCACTATCGGGACCTGAAGGAAAAAAAAATAATGAACTAACCGACAATCTAAAAAAAATATCTAAAACATTGAAAGTCCAATATGAATCACTCTTCAGTACCCCAAAAAGTGACAAAGCAATACCTGACATAGATGCATTCTTTGAAGAGAAATTGCAAGGAGAGTGTATAACAGACTTTGATTTTACCCCAGAAGATATAGCGAGAGCTATATGACAAATGAAATCACATTCAGCTGCAGTTCTGGACAATTGGAACGCATTATTGATTAAAAACTACAAAAATTAAATAGCTACACCTTTATATTGGATTTGGAGAACCCTAGACACTGGAGAAATACCGAGCATCTTGAAAAGAGCAAACATTGTCCCTATATATAAAGGAGGGGATAAATCTCAAGCAAAGAACTACAGACCAGTGTCATTGACGCCCCACCTCACCAAAGTATTTGAAAGAATAGTTAGAGAGAAAATCTATGTTTTCTTGGAAACACTGGAAAGATTCAACGAAAACCAGCATTGATTCTGATCAGGAAGATCATGCCTATCACAACTTATAGAGCACTATAACAATATCCTAGATGCACTGAAAGGCAATGAAAATTACAATGTCATATGCACGGATTTTGGTAAAGCTTTCGACAGATGTGATCATGGTATGATAGCACATAAAATGAAATATATGGGAATAACAGGCAAAGTGGGAAAATAGATCTACAACTTCCTTAGAGAACGTCTACAGGTCGTCAAAATTCAAGGTATATCATCATCAGAATCGGAAGTACGCAGCTCATACCACAAGGGACAGTACTGGTCCCACTCCTGTTCATTATCATGCTGACAGACATAGACAGTGGAGTAAACAGCAACAGTATAGTAACATCCTTTGCAGAAGATACAAAGATCAGCAGAAAAATCAACGCTGCAAATGAAGTGGAGGCCTTGCAGAGGGACACGAACAAAATATAGAAATGGTCAGAAGACAACAATATGACATTTAACACCGAGAAATTTCAGCTCTCGACATATGGTAGAAATGAGGAACTTAAACAGACTGCATATTATGCTCCAGTTAGACAGGAAATTCAGAGAAGCACGAAAGCGATCGATTTGGGGGTAATAATGACCAATAATGCGAAATTCGAAACACAAAATCAGATAGCGATAAATAAAGCAAAACGAGTCGCGGGACAGGTACTAAGAACGTTCAAAAGAAGGGACAGGATAGTAATGATTCCCCTGTAAAACACTAATTATACTAAAACTTGAATACTGCTCAGTATTGACGTCCCCATATGAAAAGGAAGAAACTAATAGACTAGAAGAAACTCAGAGACATTTCACAGCCAAGATTGATGGCTGCAAAGAACTCAACTATTGGGAAAGACTACGTAAACTAAATTTGCACTCCCTGGAAAGAAGAAGAGAGAGGTACAGCATAATCTACATATGGAAAATGATAGAAAAACTGGTACCAAACCTAAAACTAAACCCAATTACCATTCATAACGCTTGAAAATAGGAAAGGCAAAATGTGTAGTGTTCCCACATTAAAGGCCCAACAAGGGACCTCTTCAACACTGAAGAAAAGTAGCTTGGTTTTCAGGGGTCCAAGACTTTTCAACCAGCTTCCAAAGGACCTCCGAAACGTTACAGGGGTCAAAGTTGAAGTCTTCAAGAAAAGACTAGATGCCTGGCTCAGGACGGTACCAGATGAACCGGGTGTACCTGGCTATGTGCGGTGGAGAGCGCACGAAAGCAACTCGCTCCTCCACCAAGCCAGGCATAGAGGCGGGGGCCACCAGCTTGACCTTCGTGTGAAGAGAGACCAACACACGGAACATCAACGAAGTTAACGAGGTATATACTCGTATATATTAAATGTGCAAACGTCGGCATAAATGCTTCCCCACATACAAGGAGAAAAAGAGAGCGAAATCAAAGTCCAGAGTTTTCGAAATGACAACACTCTGCGTTTGAAAGATTGGAGGTCATAGATAGGGAAAAGGATGACTGAGGAAGGTTGCTCCAGAGTTGAACGGTTGACTAGATGAAAGATTGAGAATACCAGTTAATCCTTGCACTGGAGAGTTGGACAGAAAAGGGATGAGAACGTGTCGAAAGTCGGTGCTCATACTCGCTACTCTATTAGTTGTATGTTAACTGTGAGCCGTGATACAACTCAGCCCTGCGTTAATATAAGATTGATGTGGAAAAGTAATCTAAAAACTTTACAGTACAAACAATATTAATAACGGCTTAGTACCTACTCGGTACCACCGCCTTCCTCAATCTGAAGTCATTATTAGGTGCACGTGCAAATGATATGCGTCATTTTGATACCATCATCGAGCCTGCCTACACTGTATTAATCAACGATTTCATGAAGTGTAGAGATGAGCAGTGCGAGAATGGGTTGGAAATTCGGGAATATTTAGAAGACACTTCCCCAGAGAAGTATCATTCGTTTTGGGACGTTGGTCTTGAGCGCTACAAACCCTCCCTCGCCTTTACCGTTCATCCGGCGGAACTATTTCTGTATAATATAAAGCAACTGTCGCCACGATTTAGAGGTATTCTTTATGCATCGATATGAATGTCGATTTGTATTCAATTGAAAAAACTAGTGAAAAGAGAATAAAAAAACATTTAGAACGGGTTGTATATAAATTAGAATTTAATGATAATATAGCAATAATAGATCAAGTACTCGAACAGGCTTTTGAAGCTATACTTTTAAAACTGAAAGAACATGAAAATGTTACCCCTAATTGTGAAGTAGGGTCAAAAATAATTTTAAATAATCTTAAGGCTTTGTACAATGAGTGTAGGATGCCGGCGTAGTAAAAAGCAACGACGCTGTAACTATTTCCACCATTATTTGTGAGTTTACTATACTAATAAAGAAATAATATCTTGAAATGATAATAAATATTAATTGTATGTATTATTTCTAATTTTATATTGAATATATTGTGCAAATATCTGAGAATATAATTAATTAATTATTATTTGCAAGTTTACTGATGAACATTAATATCAATAAATATTGTATACATGCGTATTATTTCTATAAAGAATTGAATGTAATATACAATTATGTGAGAATGTATCTATTAACACCCTTATTTTTTATTTCAATAATAAAAATATTGAATTAACATGTTAATAAATAATGTATGCAGATGTGTTTCTATTCAACCTTCATTCATTTTTAAACCGTGATAATAATAATAATAATTAATAAAATGGATGTCTGTACACAGAAAAGCGCCGTTTATGAGTTAAAGAAGATAATGAATGGTAACAGTTATCTCCTACGTCAAATGAGACGATACGATGGAACCATTTACCTCCTACATCAAAATGAGACAAGGCGCTGGAAAAGGTTAAGATGCATACTTTGAAATATTAACTGTGCATTAAAAATAGTTTATAGAATGACGTCTCAGGTACGTATATGTATTTATTTTTAATTATATTAGGTTATGCGCGTCGGTGGTGTAGTGGTTAGTGTTGCTGACTACGAATCCATCGGCCCCGGGATCTAGACCCGGTGACGACAGGTGGCGCACAGCAAAACCCAGCTGTTCATCCTTCCACATAATAAAGAAACTGGTTGGGAAATAAATGGGTACTCTGGGTAGTCTAGTGGTTAAGACGCTGGGCTGCTGTGGGGCGTGGTTCGGATTCCACGTTAAACTGTAGGTGTAAGGTGGAGTGACAAGCTTCATCTTCGCCTGAATGAACAACTCTGGCGGAAGCAAAACCAAGGTTAAGCTAAGATTAACCAAGGTATAATTTTCAATTTTATATACTACATATATATATATATATACATATATGTTTGTTTATATATATATCGGGTGGCAAAAAAAAAAGGGAGACCTTTTAAATCCTTCATATCTCGGCAAATACGGTACATAGAACCATGAAATTTTAGTATGTTAGTACTAGGTAATTTTATGGTTTGTATGCCATCTTTTAGCATTTTAGCTGAGAAATTGGATTTATAACGAATATTCCAGGAAAATCTTGCTAATCATAGGTTCAAGTTCATAATTAAAGCCATTTTAACTAACGTAAGCCAACTGCAGGAGGTTTGGACAAGCTTCTCAAGAAAATCGATAAAACAGGAGATATCAAAAGAATACCAGTTAGCGGTATTAAATTGGCCACCAAATAGTCCTGATTTAAATCCTGTCAATTACGGCCTTTGGGAAAATTTGTCACAGAGAATTTATCGGGTCAAAGTAAGAAATGTCGCTCATTTACGACAGCTTCTTCTGGAAAAATAGAATGAGCTACCACGAGAACAAATCAATAAAGCCATAGATGAGTTCCGTCCTAGACTGAAAAAGGTTGTAAAAGTTCGTAGTAAAACATATCGAGCAGTTTTTTAACATCAAGGTAACACCATATGTGAGTACTTTGTAACTTTTTATCTGCACATACAATGCAGTAGTAGTAAATGGAGAATTTCCAGTGACATAAAGAAATGTTCAATAAATCCATAATTTTCATAAGTTTTCTTTGAAATCCACTCACCGTATAGGAAATTTACTTAGTTGTGGGGTGTGAAAAAATATTGAAATCTGACCATAACTTTGGATTTTACAGCAAAAGTTCGAGGTATCCCTTTTTTTTGCCGACCCGATAGATATATATATCACGTAAAAAAAATAGTTGCGAGTTAGGTTAGGTTAGTTTTCCGTCTATGTTACTCTCTATTCAAGGCATCACTGGGGCTGTGGCATTCCCTTGGCACCCATTGGCACCCTTTGGCACTGGCACACCCTACCTCTTGGCGGAACACAACCCCTATCCCTACCCCCTTACCCCCACTTAAAAAATAAATGTTTCGTCTCCATGCAGACTCCAGCATGAAGCATTCTAAAATTTCTTGATAAACGTGACTGACTGTTGACAGGTGGTCTATTTGCAAATGCAAGTGACCCCACATTCACGCAACCCCACATTAACACACATAGAATGTACGTATATACGTTAGTCAGTTTCATTTGAACTATTAAAATAAAAACATTTAAATCTTCAGTGCATGAATTAGCCTGAAACTGAATTGGAATAATGTCGAAATTTATATGATCGAATGTCGAATTGATGAAATTTGATTTTACTCATGTAATTTGCATTTAATGTAAAAAAACGCATATTTACATAATAATTAGAGAATACAAAAGATCGTAAAGAGATCTATATTTAAAAGACTACTAATTATCACCATTCTTAATGAAAGAAATTAGCGAACATTACAACTACAACATTGATTTACACTCTAGGAATGTGGATTCGTTAGTTAATATGCATTAAACACTGGAGCATAGTGTCATTATATGTACTGATTCATTTTAAGTGTTTGTATTTCTTTTGAAAATCAAATCCTCTACAATGCTTAAATTGCCTTTCATTTCAAATACCATAACAAAAACTCCAAATTACTTTCTTTTCTTCTTTTACAAATGTTGGTATTTTTTAGTGTCAAGATCGAGTCCTTAAAGAGGGTCTGATAAGGGTGTCGATTCAAGAAAACGTCATGACAGTCTTTCCTCGAAGAAAGATGGTCAGCCGTCTGTTTTGGTTTTTTTATCGTCGTTCAAACAGTTTCTTTTCTCTTATTTTTTTGCTCTATTTATTCTCTTTCTATTTTTATTCTGTTTCTTTCTGCCATCAACTCTTTAAGTATTTTTTCTCTTTCTTAATTCTCTCTCTCTCTCTCTCTCTCTCTCTCTCTCTCTCTCTCTCTCTCTCTCTCTCTCTCTCTTTATATTCTGTCCTCCATTTTCGGCACTATCACACAAAATGGAACTCGATCCGCGTAGGCTTTATTAGCATCTGTTGATATTTCATGCAATCCGATATAATTAAGGGAATTGCGCGAATGAACAACTTCCCAAATTGAATTATGGAATTAGCGTCAGCTCCAAACAATTTTTATTGGCTCGCTTCGCTCGGAAAAAACCGTTCAATTGGTAGAAAGCGTTAAGAATTCTATTCGTGAGGCGAAACTTAGAGATAGACATTCATGATTAGGTTTTTCTATAAATGTAAGCTGTTTTGTTTGGATCTCCATGCAAACTTTTAAACACTACATCTATCCTATTTGTTTTTAATGTTATTTTTTATGAAAGAACTGTGCATAACGATATAGTCGTGTGTGTGTATATATATATATATATATATATATATACGACGTTGTATTCAAGTCGGATTGAATGCATCAAAGAAAAAGGGGGTAACTATTGTATTTTCAGCAAAAAACCAAAACTTAAACCTCAACTGGCATCATGAAACGGACATGTTAAGTGCTTTAAAAAGTGGACGCTCAATTCTGCCAGTTGAGGTTTTAAGTTTTGGTTTTGGGCTGAAAATACAATAGTTACCCCCTTTTTTTTCCTTTTTTTTCTTCGGTGTATTCAATCTGACGTGAATGCAACGAGTTTCTTGCGTAGATTGAGGTTCTGAATATAGTAGGCTAGGTGTAGCTGTAAACCCTAGATCCTGTCCCAAAGCTGGATCCTATCTGCTTGGCAGATAGCTGGTGAGGGAAGCTATATTTTCGGGCCTCTTTGCGAGTGACCCATTGCCCACGTCGGGCTAACATCATGAAAAAGAAAAACTATCGTACTTGTCATTTATCATTACTTATTCGAACTATAGTGGATTTAATTTTCCCAGAAGAGTTGCTTGTTCCATGCACGGTCTGTGTGTAACATAAAAGATATCAAGGAACCATTCTGAGTTCAATCCCATATATACCGTGTGAAGAGAGACCAACGCACGAAACAACATAAGGGTTATAAGGGTATATATATATATATATATATATATATATATGATGAATAAAACCACGAAGGAAAAAGAAACACAAAGGGGTGCTCAAGCGCTTTCGTCTAATGACATCCTCAGGAACACTGGAGTGAAAGGACAGATCAAGGCAATATATAGGTTACAAAAATAAACATACATACATACATATTCACATATATAACATATATATATATATACATATATATATATATATAAATATATACATATATATAGTAAGCATAGAAAAAATTGTGGGAGGAGCCAACATTTATATGGTCACAGAAGAATAAAGAAATAAAAATAAATATAAATATAAATTGAGAAAAAATTAATTACAAAATAGTGCCTTAGTGATATATATGTCACAGCCTAAATAATCATAAAGAAATAAACAGGCAAATAAAAAAACCCATAAATACATATACATACATATATATATATATATACATATATATACACATATATATATATATATATATATATATATAAAGACACTTTTAGCAAACAAAAGGGCAGGTTGTTAAATCTTTGGTAAAAAATTTGTTTTTGTCTGTTGTTTCCCTTACAATTTTATTTTTCAATTTTTTGCTGTATGAGTGTATGTGTATGTATGTATGTGTATGTGCGTATGTGTGTGGTCATTGCAGTTAAATGTGTTTGTATGTATATGTGTGTATATGTATGTATGTATGTGTGTATATGTATGTATGTATGTATGTATGCAGTTAAATATATATATATATATGTATATGTGTATGTACCTTACCTTACCTTACAACCTCACAAAGGTTCTGCGGGATGATTTCTCATTTCGTGAAGGTCAAGCTTGTATATATATATATATATATATATATGTGTGTGTGTGTGTGTGTGTGTTTGTATATATGTGTGTATATGTATATATATATTTGGGTATGCGGGTATATATGTGTACGTGTATTATTTGTAATTTTTTCAAGTTATATTTATTTTATTTCTTTATTCTTTTGCGACCTACCGTTTTCTCAGACAATAATTATAAAAACAAATTTGGTAATTTTTTTTCCCTTATGCATATATATATATATATATATATATTCTGTATATATTGCGTTTATATTTCGTATATATACCGTAAATATGTTGTATATATATTTTATTGTTCTTTATATATCATCTAGGGATCATTTTGTTTTCCAATTTATATTTACTTGTATTTTTGTATTCGTTTGTGACTATAATATGCATATGTGGTAATTTTTCCCTTATAAATTGGTGTGCCTCTCTTAAAATTTATCTTTCAATTTTTATTTTTTAATAATGTGACATATATATCAATTTGGCAGCATCTATTAAATCGATTGTAAAACCTCCCTCTTGAGCTTGAATTGGTAGACTCCACTTACAATATTTATATTTATTTTTATTTCTTTATTCTTTTGTGACCTGTTCCATAAAAAAGCCATTTGAATTTATATGGAAGGTCGGCCAAAGTGCTAAAAGTGTCTTTATATATATATATATATATATATATATGTGTATATATATGTATATATATATATATATGTATGTATATGTATTTATGGGTTTTTTTATTTGCCTGTTTATTTCTTTATGATTATTTAGGCTGTGACATATATATCACTAAGGCACTATTTTGTAATTAATTTTTTCTCAATTTATATTTATATTTATTTTTATTTCTTTATTCTTCTGTGACCATATAAATGTTGGCTCCTCCCACAATTTTTTCTATGCTTACTATATATATGTATATATTTATATATATATATATATGTATATATATATATATGTATATATATGTGAATATGTATGTATGTATGTTTATTTTTGTAACTTATATATTGCCTTGATCTGTCCTTTCACTCCAGTGTTCCTGAGGATGTCATTAGACGAAAGCGCTTGAGCACCCCTTTGTGTTTCTTTTTCCTTCGTGGTTTTATTCATCATAAATACTTTTCACGTGTCACTTTCGTGAAATAATTTTTCATATATATATATATATATTTGAGATTTTTAATCTAAACTCCAAAAATATTAATTGGGAGGAAATCAGATCCCACATTGCCCAAATAGAGAAAAACAGTTTGAGAGAATAAAACAACCGAAGAAATGCTGACAACCTCAGAAGAAAGGACGGTGGAAATTTTAGAAAAATATGTCCCGAAAACATAGCCAAAAGGAAAGAGGAGCTTTTTCGAGAGGCAAAAGCGAATAATATCCGTAAAAGAAAGAGAGTAGCTGCGAAGTTAATTAATTGTACAGACAATAATACCAGAGAAGTAATTCAAGAAAAACTGGGGAGTATCGGTGGGAAATACAAACCCTAATTAAGGGCCATACAGAGAGGGAAGAGGAAAATACGATAGAAGTAATAAAGTAAAACCCAAAATACGCAGAACGTTCAGGGCGGCCGTCCACATTGACCACTAAGTCGGCACTTGTTCGGTCATTTTTTAACATTCCGATTCATTCGTACACGGTCCGCTGTGGCAAAACTTGATCACCATACTGTACAAATAATCTTATGTGAATTTCAGCCCCTTTTACGCCATCATCCCACAAAAAAACGAACGACAGAACGCTGCTCTTCTTTGATGTGATGCAAGTCGAAAGTGGTGCGGCCATGTTCACTGCGCAATTACAGCTGAACAACTGAGTGTCAAAGTCTCAATCTCACGAAGCAGCATTCTGTACGATCAGTGGCTGCAGCACCGCCAACGGTCAGTAGTGTAGACAATTCTGGAAAAAAAAACAGACAAAATGCGGATACTTTTTTACTTACCCTCATACAGTATATCTACATATGGGATGAATTTCACAATTAAACACATGAAATAAATAAACGATATACACCCACAAGGAAAAATGAAAAGCGATTCGAAGTCCTTTCGTGTATTCAACAATACATCTCGTCAGGGAATGAAGGAAGTAAGCAAGAAGCCAAAAATATGTATCTCTGTATAGCGTAAACAAAATAGTTAGAAGAGATTAGCGAAAAATTGACAAGTACTAATTAAAGGAAAAGGTATTTTAACAAGATGTGATTCATTATATTTCCCGAATTGTTATTGAAATTATTTATAAAGTATTATACAGGGTGTACATAAAGTCAGGATCTATTTTTGTGAAGCACTTACAAATTATATGGAATTCAATCATAAAATGATAAAGTGGTAACATTTATTAAATAATTAAGAGTAGGATTCGACGTGACGCCCATCAGTATCCCTGCACAGCTCAAATCGTTCCGCAGCATTTCTAAACATATTCTGGAGCATTTGCGGGGTTATGTTAGCTGCAGCAGTTCGTATACGTGTACGTAAGTTTTCAAGACTCGTAATCTTCGTCTGATAGACGTGCGATTTGATAAAGCCCCATGCAAAGAAATCTAAAGGGGTTAAATCTGGTGATCTCGCTGGCCAAGGTCTTTTGTTGCTTCCGCGTCCGATCCAGCGATTTGGAAAACGTCCATTTAGATAATCCTGAACAATTTTGGCATAGTGACAAGGAGCACCATCATGTTGATAGATGACGGGGATAGGATTGTTAGTACCGTCGTCTATCAACATGATGGTGCTCCTTGTCACTATGCCAAAATTGTTCAGGATTATCTAAATGGACGTTTTCCAAATCGCTGGATCGGACGCGGAAGCAACAGACCTTGGCCAGCGAGATCACCAGATTTAACCCCTTTAGATTTCTTTGCATGGGGCTTTATCGAGTCGCACGTCTATCAGACGAAGATTACGAGTCTTGAAAACTTACGTACACGTATACGAACTGTGCATGGATACTTGACTCTGCTTTCAAATGTTAAATGTCCAACTTTGCTTCGCACCCGTAATCGATATAGTTTTGCCTACATGCTAACTCTGCGAGGCTGCCAAAAGATTAATGGCTACATTGTGTAATTAATGGCTACATGGTCTAAATATAGAAATCAAATTCTTTGAACAATGACCACACTCATAAGCAGGATGCAGGTTAGAACAAAGAGCTGTATGACGTCATCCACGCTTTATGACGTCAGTGATTTACTATACCCAAATATGGTGCTTAGCACCACCACAAAATGCTTTAGGTAATACTATAAAGCATTTTGTGGTGCATGGGATAAAAATAGATTTTTATTTTTTTTTTTATTTCTTTATTGTTTTATACCATACAGCTTAACATAAAATACAATTCGATTAACATATGTAAATGCATACTCATTTTTTTGAGATCCGTCAGGTGTATATTTACCAACATAAATATGACCTAATGGTTTAGCTAAATCATTGGTTGATATCTTAATTAAAGTATTAGGGAATTGGGCAGTTACTTCTTTACCTAAATCACACACCTGCTTCAGTCTACGATACATTCTAAACTCCTTAAAAGGTGAGAACCATTTAGTTCTGGGATGATTCATTACTTGCTCTGCACTATGTGAGGAATCAATATTAGGTTCAAACAAAACACAATGGGGAACAATTAAATATGGAGATGGAGATATCCCTACATTAGGTCCCTCTATCCTTTCCCTACCGTCTTTCTTACGACTTAATGAATCTTCATAATTAATAACATATCCAGACATATTCATTCCGGGAATACTATGAAAAGATACACCCGTTACTTGATAATAATTAAATTTTAAAATAGTTGATTTAGCATCCTTAGTTAAAAGATCCAAACTCAATGTATAATATCCATCTGCATTAACATCAAAAGTATTTTTAGACAAATAAACAAATTTCATTGAAGCTGTAAATATCTTCTCCTTTGACCGCCATTTAACTTTCCTTCGAGGAACATACTTCCTTTTTCGAGGAACAAACTTCCTTCTTCGATACATCTTGACAAGTAAATAATACACGTCACTCCGATGCAATTCCAATGAAGAGAATGAAGTTTAAACAATTTGGATCTATTTATAGATTCTCATTACGTCATGTTATGACAAGAATCTATTCCCTTAGAATCAACATGATGGTGCTCCTTGTCACTATGCCAAAATTGTTCAGGATTATCTAAATGGACGTTTCCAAATCGCTGGATCGGACGCGGAAGCAACAGACCTTGGCCAGCGAGATCACCAGATTTAACCCCTTTAGATTTTTTTGCATGGGGCTTTATCAAATCGCACGTCTATCAGACGAAGATTACGAGTCTTGAAAACTTACGTACACGTATACGAACTGCTGCAGATAACATAACCCCGCAAATGCTTCAGAATGTGTTTAGAAATGCTGCGGAACGATTTGAGCTGTGCAGGGATACTGATGGGCGTCACGTCGAATCCTACTCTTAATTATTTAATAAATGTTACCACTTTATCATTTTATGATTGAATTCCATATAATTTCCAAGTGCTTCACAAAAATAGATCCTGACTTTATGTACACCCGGTATATAAATGCACATTCCAAAATGTCCCTTTCTGCTATATCTTTACTTTCACAAGAATTTTAGAACTCTCCCAGTTAATACTATTATTATATCTACGTGTGTGGATATATGATGCAAACCCACAAGGAAAAAGAAAAATGATTCCAAGGCCTTTCGTGTATTCAAAAGTACACCTCGTCAGGGAATGAAGGGAGAAGGCGAGATGACAAAAATATATACAATTAGGGTTATGACATTTTTATAACCTCATGTTCCTGTATCATAAATCGATGAACGTTTGCCCCCTGACAATGAAAATAACAGTTTTTCGATATATTTTGAAAAAACTTCACCCCAAAATAAAAAATAAAAAATTAATAAAATAAATAGAAATTTGCATGTTTATTTCACAATTATTATACATAAACATATATTATATTATACAACATTATACCTATATAATACATATTAATTATACAAATACAATATTATACATTTACTCTATTATTGTTTTAATTGTTTTACTTATTGCTTAAAATAAACTTGTAACTAATATACTATATTTGCTTTCGGGGTGACATTTTTTTTAATTCTGAAGAATTAAGCCCTTTTTTATTGTTTTCAAGCAAATGTTCATCGATTGATGATACAGGAAACAATATTTATGACAAAAAATTAAAAAGTCATAACCCTAATATACCGTACATATGTACAACGGGACAGAAAAACAAAAAGATTGGCAAATGATTAACAAGAGTTAATTAGAGACAAAAGGTATTTTAACAGGATATTGTAAACTTTATACATTCCCGACCTGTTAATGAAATTATTTTTAAAATGGATAAATGCACATTCTAGTATATTCCTTTCAACTATACCTGCTTTAGAACTATCCTACTTGATACTATGATTACATCTATACATATCGTTAAACAATGCATTAGAATTATTTGCTGTTCTCCACGCATATTTATGCTGTTTTACCCTAATATCTAATATCTATATAAACTAAGTTGCATTGTTTACATCCAATCGAGTGGACAGAGCAATCTGCATTATCAGGGATGTTCTTTATTAGGCGAGATTTAACAGTATTTTTATACTTAAAGATTACGTTATTTCCAGTTTTTCGAAGTAAGTTGGGCGGGGCCGGTCGATTCGCCGACGGACGTTTTGCCGACAGACATTTTGCCGACGGATGTTTCGCCGAACGGACGATTCGCCGAATGGACTGTCATTATTTTCTATGACAAAATACACACGTTTCAACAAAAAAAAAATTTTAAGTGAACATGTCAAATTGTTTACACTATTCTCACAATAAGTTTATCAACCAAGTAACGTACAGTGCCCGCGAAAAGTATCCGATCACTCAAGAAAATACAATATTTTCCCTTGATATTCAGAGACACGTAATTCACTTTCTATTTGTTCTAGCGACATCTGGTAACTTTGAGGTTGCTCGCTGATATGAGAGCTATCCAACGCATTCTCAAATTAGTGTTCTGGTAGCCTTCGTTGCGGGTGGCTGTGTCTCAAATTTGTCAGATTTCACTGTTTGTGTAAATTTCTTTTTTTTTTTTTTTTTTACAGAAAGTGGTGTAAATAAAATTTATATATAATGTGTGCTAAAAAACAACTTAAGAGTGATTGTCGAGGTGCTATTGTTGCTTTGCATGCATGTGGGAAATCACAGAGACAGATAGCTAAGGAATTAAACATATCCCAAAGTACCGTTAATTTATGGGTTTCACGGGCTAAGAACAATGGTGGCCCAACCACGCCAGTCCCTAAAAAACGATCTGGCAGACCGAGAAAAACAAATTCGCGAACAGACAAACTTATGAAACGTTTAGTATTGAAAAACCCAACAATAACTGCGAAAGAAATAAAATTTAATATGAATAATTTGTTATCTGGTGTTTCTGAACGAACTATCCAGGAGCGGCTCCAAAAAGAACTCGGATTACCATCTCGCCATGCTGCTAAGAAACCGTTCATTAATGAAAAATGCGTAAAAAACGTGTCGCATTTTGTAAAATACATTCATTGGACTGTTGATGACTGGAAGGAGGTTTTATTTAGCGATGAGTCGACATTTTTGACATTCAGAAGTTGTCCAAAAAAGGTTCGCCGGCCTATTGGCTCAAATAGGATGGACCCTAAATACACCCTAAAGACAATGAAACACTCTCCAAGTGTGATGGTTTGGGGTTGTTTCGGTTACTATGGGTGTGGAAACTTATATTTTCTTCCGAAGAACACAACTATGAATGGTGCACGGTATTTAGCAATGCTACAGGATAAACTTCCAATGGCAATGGCAATCCAAAGGACAAAAACATACATGCATGATGGTGCACCATGTCACAGGGCTAAAATAGTGACAAAATGGATTACTGACAATAAATTTGATATTTTGGATTGGCCTGGTAATAGTCCAGATCTCAATCCGATAGAAAATCTGTGGCTAATAATAAAAAATAAGGTTGAATGCCACGACACTGGCTCAGTTGAAAATTACAAGAGGCCATCAAAAAGGTATGGTGCAAGGAAATATCAGTGGAAGTTTGTCAAAACTTGATTAAATCCATGCCAAAACGTCTAGAACAAGTCATCCAAACCAAAGGACAGATGACAAAATACTAATATAAGGTTAGTATACATTTAAACATTGTTTTTTATGTAAAAAATACAAATTTCAAGGGTGATCGGATACTTTTCGCGGGCACTGTAATAGTTTTATTTTTACTAACCAACTACTCGTGCAGCTGTAACTTTCTTTGTTCGCTTATGCCCAGATCTTTTATGTTTGGATTTACTCATCATTCAGTTCAGGTAAGTCATTGTAATTGTTGTAATTTGTATTGTTATTGAACTTTTATGCTATGTTCTTAAAGGTTATTATTAAATGTTATTGAGTTATTTTGTTAAAATATTAAATTATGTTAAATTGACAGTTATAGACGCTTGACGTAAAAACATAGATACCTTTTTTAAATAAATTTATATCGATAATACTATATAAAATGTTTATATTATATATATATAATTTTTTTTCTTTCTCGGTGTATGTTGTTTAATTTAAAACTCGTTTTAGACCATGGAATTCACTTTGACGAAACGTGGCGCAAGGAAATTGCTTTACGGTAGATATGCCTACGTCATTGACAGGCAAAGGGGTGAGGTGACGCATTGGAGATGTGAACAAAGAGGCAAATGTGGAGGACGTCTTACGACCCTGAATGATGTTCTTCAAGAAGAACCAGTTGTCCATTCTCATCCTCCTGATGCAAACCGCGCCGTTGTGCTTAAGACGCTGCAACGCATGAAAAAAAGGGCTACTGACACGGAAGAAGTCACTCGTACAAACATGCACATCTGACTTTCCCTTAGAGGCAGCTGGTGCTCTTCCCAAAAAGGAAAGTCTCGGCAGAATGATAAGGAGACAAAGGAAAGTTCCTGAGGGCAACGAGCTAACAGATGAACTTAGGGTGTCATTCAGGGGAGAACGGTTTATCTTGTATGAAAACGAAGGCATTATTATTATGACAACGGACAAAAACCTTGATTTACTGGCAAGGAGTCAACATTGGTTTTGTGATGGTACATTTGATAGCGCACCATTGGGTCATCAACTAAACTCGATCCATGTCTTGCTCGGAAAAAAATCACACACTCCCTTTGGTATATTGCATCACTAAACAAAAAAAATCAAGATACATATGACAACTTTTTTCACAACTTAAGGCGGCACGCCAGTTGCAACCATTGTCAGTCACTGTTGACTTTGAGCGAGCCGCAATCAACAGCATTAAGCAGAACTTTCCTGATGCCCGTATCTTTGGATGCTTTTTCCACTTCGGACAGTGTCTTTGGAGACAAATCCAGTCCTGCGGACTGCAGAATTGGTATAATGAACCCAAGAACACTCTTATGATTAAAAGCCTTCAAGCTTTGGCATTTGTTCCTACCAACGACGTTATTGGCAAGTTCAACGACCTAATAGCTTCAATTGAAGATGAAACTGATGAAATTCTTAGTGAATTTCTCGCCTATTTTGAGGCTACATGGTTAGGGGTTGTGCAAAGGGGAAGGCGAAGACGGCCACAGTTCGACATTACGATGTGAAATGTAACGGAACGCACAACAGCTGGTTTACCCCGCACTAATAATTCATTAGAAGGATGGCATCGCGGGTTCAACTAAGAGTAGCCATCACCCATCCAAACTTGTGCCGCCTAATTGGAAGGCTTCGTAGAGAACAAAATGAATGGGATATAACCATCGAACAGGCTTTAGCAGGAATTATGTCAAGAAGAAGTATGAAGCGGCCACTGAAAGGTTGAGTAAGCTGGTAGACAATTATATTAACTATAAAGGTTCGGCTTACTTAAGAGCAATTGCTCACAATCTATAAAATTCGTTTTTAAAAATTTTAGTCTTTAATGGTTTTAATGCTCACAAAATAAATATTTTGTTCTGTAACGATTTTAAAACACATTTAATAATGTATTTAGTTCTGTACCGATTTTAATGTCTAAATTTGACATGTTCACTAAATAATTTTTTTTTTGTTGAAACGTGTGTATTTTGTCATATAAATATTAAAGACAGTCCATTCGGCGAATCGCCCGTTCGGCGAAACGCCCGTCGGCAAAACGTTCGTCGGCGAATCGACAGGGTACCGTTGGGAAGATGTTTAAAATTTACATGGTAAGGGAAGCTTAGGATATTTTTACGATCAAATTCCTTTCCAATTACACTATTGTATTACTTTTCTTTTGGAATAAGATAACAGTGGAATAAGATAAGTTTAATACCAGTGTTCATAATTAGTGATGTAGGTCGCATCCGCATCCGCGGAACATCCGCACATTTTATCGCATCCGCACTTTGGACTGCGGATGTCGTGCGGCTGTGGACCGTTGAGATAAAACGTCATTAATAAGCGGAAATTATCAAATTCTACTATAATAATAGAACTAGGTCATTGTGCGCAAAAGTGATGCAAGCGAAAAGACGAGAGGCTGTTCTTGTATGAAGTTACTCTCTTGCAACCTACTTAGATCCACGTTACAAAGCTAAGTTATTTTCACCTAGTACATTAGAACGAGTTAAATCATCACTTGGCAAAGCAGTTGAGCTTCAATCTCTTGAATCTGTCGCTTCGCCACCCACCAAAAGAATAAAAGTTTGTGACAGAACCAACACCTTCAACAAGCAAATCTATCACAGAATCTGTCTCTCAGTTTCTTGAGTCAAGCAGCAATGACGAGACCTACGCGATGTCAAAAGATGTAGTGAAAATGATCGAGAGCTATCACCAAGAAAAACGCCTGGCTGCATGTGACAATCCAATATATGATGAAAAGAGAAACAGACTGGCAGCAGAAAAATTAATGTTCCTTAAGCATAACCTTCCTATAATTAAGTTTGAACATTAAACGATGAACATCTTAGTTTACTTTATTTTAATTACTCATTTATAAATATGCCTAATAAAACTTTAAATTAATATAAATAGTTATCAAGCTAATTAAAGATCTCTTTCTATAAGGGTGGAGGTTGGGGAAAGAGGTCGGTGGGGTGCATTTGAGTTGGGTTCACGTCCCGCATCCTGGTAACACAATTATGGTTTCTAATTGTGGCTGAAACTCAACAAAATATAACGAATTTATTTGCAGACGAATTCACTGATTGATTTCTATATTAGTTAGATGCTTGATATTATTTTATATGTTTAGAGAAAAGTACAGCAATTATTGTACAATTAATCAATTATACTACATTATAGCTACAGCTCTCTCTATATAATAACTTATTATATACGTTAAACACAACAAATCTCGAATATATCCTAAAAAATAACGAAAATGTAGACATCCGCATCCGCGGATGTGAAAAAAATGACATCCGCTACATCACTATTCATAATATTGCATAACTCAGAATCTAAAACAAAAAAAAAAATAGAAACAAAAACATAAAAGAAAAATTTGAAGATTTTATCGAGGGTTGATGGTCAGAATAAAAGTGAATATAAGTTATTATTTGTAGGCTAGACTTCACAATGACACTAGAAATTCGACTTTGTTAGAACAGATCTGAGTGCGGTCTCCGCTTGACTGCATCTCGGGTATAATTATATTAAATATCACGGATCACTTGCCAACATGCTTTATGCTAATCACCCATTTTTCAGCAAAGGAAACTAAAATTGACTATAGATCTTGTAGCAATAATAACGAGTTAAAATTCCTGAGAGAAATAATAACTTTTGACTGGATTAGAATTGCCGAAAGTAACCATAACATTGGAACAAAATTTCAACCATTCTGAAGCACACTAATGCATATACTGAACATAAATTTTCCGCCTAAATCAAAAGTAATATCCAAAACTAAATAAAACAACCAATGGATTACCTCAGCATTCATTGTGAGTATTATAAACGCAAACATATTCTCTTTAAATTATGGAAAATTGATATTATTACCGAACAGACAAACAAAATTACTGAAACAGACTTAATGCAGTTATTAAAAAAGCAAAAGCAGATCATTATTGTTAAAAAATTGATGGACAAAAATCCAATCCCAAAAGGCTATGGAACACTCTAAAAGAGTTAATTAACACAAAAGAGGTAAAAACAAATCCCTTGTCCTCCCCACACAAAGCGGAAATTCTGAGTGCCCTCAAAGACATAGCCAATTTATTAAACATCTTTGCAAATATCGACTCCATTACTGCAGCCTCGATCCCAATTACTGACACTCACTACCGACAATACATGCCACAACCAAATCCAAACTTATTTTTCTTTGATCCAATCATACCGTACGATATCGCTTCAGCAATAAAAATCTGAAAAATAAAGACTTTGGCATCAACACGATCCCGGTAAAAATATAGAAATTAGTATCCGATGAAATTGCAATATCACTCAGTAAACTAATGAATGAATCGCTAACACTAAGTATTTCCCTAACAATCTAAGGGAAGCTAGAGTATTTTCTGTATTTAAGTCGGGAAGCCCAAATACTCCATCCATTTATCGCCTTATGTCCGTATGGACAACTTTAAGTATTTGAAAATATCGGGTACAGTAAACTTATAAATTCTTGATCACATATAATATTTTAACTAAAACACAATTTGGGTTTAGAGGTAGACATGCAACGGAAGGTACCATAAACATGCTATTAGAAAATAAGTATCAGAACTTAAACAGCAAAAAACACTGTTCTGATCTTCCTTGATTTGTCAAAAGTATTTGATGCACTTTCTCATGAAATCTTATTGAATAAACTTCACATATACGGAATAACATGAAATATCCTAGATTGGTTTGAATCATATCTGTCAAATCGTCATCAGTACATCCGATTAAAAGGTAATTTATCCGACAAGGCGATGCTAACTAGTGGAGTCCCACAATGATCTAGTCTTGGCTCATTACTATTTCTAATTCACGTCAACTATTTTCGTCTCTTAACCACATTAAATGGTGTACAATACGCAGATGATACCACGACTACTTCTTCCCATCATAACTCGGATTTTCTGATTAATGAAACGAACAGGCAATTAGAAAATGTGTATAAATGAATGTGTGTTAGTAAACTTTCACCAAACCTGACAGTCACCATAAATGATTATTACCACAAAACATATTAATACAAACTGTCAAATAAAAACTGGAAATACTACTCTTGCCACTGTGAAGGAGGATAAAGTACTTGGCATTAAGTCAAACGAAAAACTAAATTTCAAACGTCATATACAACATATCAAAGACAAAATATCAAGATTTCTCTCCATATTATTTAAGCTAAAAAAGACCCTTCCTGTAAACGCACTCCTTACCTTATACTATTCCTTCATCCATCCACATTTTTATATTGCATCACACAATGGGGTTACCTCAAAGAAATATATAAAACATCATTTGGAAGTAATTCATGAAAAATGTCCGCGAAGTCACTCGAATAATGAAAACAGCCAAAGTCACACTTCCCCAATGTTTAAAGAGATAAATATTTTAAAACTAAATGACTTATACAAATTCAATGTTGTTGTCAATATGTTCAAAGTTATCAATAAAAATCAACATACATATATTCAAAGAGCAATCGCACCCTCATCAAATACACCATCGTTATAACACTAGACTGCTCAGGGATTTTATACACAAACCTAACTATACAATAGAAACTACGGGAAATGTACTCTTTCAAAGGAGCAGAAGTATGAAATGCAATTCCCACGCGTATCAGGCAGGCTTCATCACTAAATGTATTTTGCAAATCACTAAAAAAACACTTCATTACCCGCTACTGATGTATAAGTTTACTACTGCCATTTTTACTATAGTAATGAAGTTCCTTTTTTATAATTAACTATTTAAAATTTGCTAATTTCATTAAACACTTTTAATTTTGTAACTTATTCTTTTTATGTTTTTTATTAAGCGTCATTTATTTTCTAATAAATATAAAAAAAATCATTTAATTTAAAATTACGGAACATTTTGTAAACTTATCATATCTTGTATTTATTATTATTATTATTATTATTATTATTATTTGTTATCACTATTACAATTATTTGCCACTCTCACATTTTTTATGTTAAAAATAAACTAAATGCCATTAATTTTGCCTAAAAAGCCTCCATGCTTCCAAGGGCATATTCAGATGAGAGTACTGTGAATATATTAATGTCATATCAAATATCTAAAAATTGTAAAACTCTGTCACTTTTATTCTTTTCTGAATAAAGTTTTTAGAATTTGAATTTGAATTAAGTGCTGGAAAGGTATTACTGTATGTACGATAATGACCTTTTAAAAATGAACAAATGCAAAGGTTGGAGACGCGTCATGTCACATTTTGAAATAATGGATTCAGTTGTTATAATGAAGAAAATTAATTAGGCTTTATTTGCATTTTTAAATCATTTAATATTTTAAACTTAGGTAATACGGATTTATCTATTTATATTTATTTTACTTAATTATCCAATTATTTGTTTATTTATTCCGTTTTGAATAACTGTAGGGGTGTGTGTATATATATATATATATATATATATATGTGTGTGGGGGGGGGGGAATGGATTTTTTCCGTCTTGTATGGTGACTCAGTATGTCGCTTCAATGCCCCTAAAACGAAGTTTATATCATTAATTACAAGTTCTTCTCTCAAGCTTAAGGCCGATTTCACTATGACTGCTTATTTCACGAACGGTTGCGTGCTCTTGATCTTGTGTCCCTTCTTCTCGATGCGTTGAAAAGAGAACCCTTCACTTTCGTGTAAGGATAAGAACGAGGCGTTATCCTGAACACAGTTTTATTTTACAGAAATATCCGGCTCGAAGAAGATTAAATTTGGAGGTCCGGTGCTCATATCTCTGAGAAACTGATACAAAGAGAAAACGGGTAAAACGGACGGACAAAAAACAATTGATTTTAGAGGATTTAACATAGGCCTACAACTCTCTCTTAGAACAGTTGGAAGTCTCCAACCTTCTCCGTGCCCGGGAAAACTCCATTATATCAATCATATCTACGATATATTCCCAGTTACAAATTTTTAATCCAATAATGGTGCTAGCAAATAAATTGAAAATTTTGATTTTAAAATTAACTCTTTTTATGCGATTGGTCTTAGCTGAAGAGAAACATTTAGAATTTAGGTGTCGTCTTTTTGAGCTTATATATTTGACAACCTCGGAGCGGAGTTCTCAATCTTAAGCAGAGGTACTAAATGTCTGCGGCCGAATATTATAGGTGTGGTTTTACAACCGATATGAAAGAGATTTTATAAACTATTATAAATTAAAAATTAAGACATATTCAAAATATAAAGAATAATAGGATTTAGGAAATCTAACCACAAACCTACTAGAGAATTACATCACTATCTTTAAATCCTAACCAGAATTTATCTTCTATGAAAATCTTTTCCATATGGCTCCTCTCACTGAATGGAAGGGGGAGCCATATTCCATAGGCAGTTCCAATGGGTAGGAAGTGGGGAATTAACTAAAGAATCCTCTAAACAAAATAGTTGTGCGTAATGTTTTTTCAAATTAAAAAAAAAAATTAGAAAATACATTTAACTTTTTACACTATACTAATCACTTAAACACCTGAAACATTTATAATTATATATATGATAGATAATCCATAAAAGCACCAAAGCTGGGACAAAGACGAACATCTTAACTTATTCTCTTTATTGAACAAACTTGCTAACGTTTCGGTTATCACAGTAACCATCTTCAGAGCAATCTATAAATGCCGAAAAGGAAACATGAATATATAAAACAGGCTAAAATACACCATGATTAAAATAATGTACAACTAATTTTTTATAAATATTAAGATAAAAATTAAAGATTAAAATAACGTAGACAAAGTCGGGACTGTGTCTACGTTATTTTAATCTTTAAGTTTTATCTTAATATTTATTAAAAAATTAGTTGTGTAATGTTTTAATCATCGTGTATTTTAACCTGTTTTATATATTCATGTTTCCTTTTCGGCATTTATAGATTGCTCTGAAGATGGTTACTGTGATAACCGAAACGTTAGCAAGTTTGTTCAATAAAAAGATTAAGGTGGTTGTCTTTATCCCAGCTTTGGTGCTTTTATGGATTATTAAACTACGCCTTCCACTTAATAATTCTATAGCTGATATATATATATATATATATATATATATATATATATATATATATACTGTAAGTACAAGAACGGGAACGTAGATTAATTTCCGTAATTTAGACACTTAAAATTAACGATGGCTAATCAGAACGAGAAATCAGCACCAAAACATGTTCCTCGGAATGCAATAATGCAATCGGAATCCACGAGTGAGCTTTAAATTAATGATAAGCACTTTGAAAAGTTTTCAGATTTCGAATCCGCAAACATCAATTACTTACTGAGAGTATGTACGAGTATTAGTGGCGTACTAAGGGGGGTGCGAGGGAGGCGGTCCGCCCCAGGTGACAGCCAGGAGGGGGGTGCCATCGGGAGAGTTGAAATACCAGTACAAGTTTTCAAACCAAATGAAAAATTCGCCAAAGTAAGAAAAAAAATTTAAAAATGTTCAAACTATGACAACAGCTTAATGTTAATTTCCACTATAAATTAAATTTTTATTTTTATTGGCAATACAAAATTTATAAATGAAAAATTAAATATTTGCTAAAAATTACATCGAAAGGCGAACGTTTGCTGACGTTTTAGTCATCAGTTTGTTAAGCATAGCCAGCTGGCTGTAACTGACATTCCAAGTCTTGTTCACTTGACACTGTGACTCCACATACATGAGGTATGTTTCATTAAATAATTATGATAAAGCATAAAGTGCTGGTGTTTATAACAATATCATGGTACTTATACCAGTGTCCAGTAATTTTTGACAATGTGGTATCATAGTGATGTTTAAGTGTTTAGAAATGCATCGTCCGGTAAATGCATCGTCGTGATGTTATAATAAAAATAAAAAATAAAAAATAATAATAATAATAATAATATTAATAATAATAATAATAATCACAGACAATTTGTTCAGTTAATTTTGATGAGGTCATTGATCAATTTGCAGAAATTAAGGCTCGAAAGCAGACTGTGAATCCTCTCTATTTACCTTTGAAGAATAGGCTGAGCGTTGAGACTGGATTTCGTGTGTTTTTTGTATAAAATAAAATGCATTATTACCTGTTCACTGAATTTTTAATGTCCTGCATTTTTCTTATTTCCAATTTGCGTATGACAGTACTGTACTGTTTAAAAATCTACTTGCAAACATAATATATTTTTCTGTGTTTAAATTTTAAAATTATTTATGGGGGGTACCAAAGGAAGGATCCGCCCCGGGTGCCAAATACTTTAGGTACGCCCCTGACGAGTATACCAAGTGCCCCAAATAAGTGTCCCTATTTCCTAATGTATGTTGTAAACTAAAGAAAATGAATCGAGACACAAAGACAAACGCGACTCTCTCCTCAACCGGTCAACTCTGGAACAACCTTCCTCAATCCATCTCTCCCCCTGTTCATGACCTCTAATATTTCAAACGCAGAGTGTCCAAACATTTCGAAAACTTTGGACTGACCTTGATTTCGGCTCTCTTCTTCTCCTTCTGCGTGTGTGTGTGGAGGTGGGGCAGGGGGGGTTGTTGTTGTTTTAGCGAGCGTTCGCCCTTGGCCGCTCTTTTCTGCATAAAAAATATTACTTGAGTAATGTTTTCCATAAACATAAAATTAATGCAATTTCAACAATATTCACAGAACTTATTTTATTTGTAAAAGCTACGCTGCTGCTTTTGACAAGGAAATTAACCTCTTAAGTTCCTATATTTTTATAGACTAAATTTCCAGTGGGTTTATTAAATGACCATAATACGTACGTAGCTATCATAATAAATTTTATAATCCTAAAAAAAAAAATACAAAGGAAGGATATATTAAATTGCTTTATTAACGATATATTAGCTTTAGGGTAAGAAATAACTTAAATAAATTACTGAAAATTTATTATCCAGAAATTGAAATTAGATTTGCCTCGAGCTAAACAATGGTTTTATAATACTCGCATTCTTTAAAAATAAGTCTATTGTTCCATGTGGCATTTGCTCGAATTGGAGGATCACCCGAAAATTAGGGCCCCAGCCTCAATTACCAAATGATATCTTCGTTAAAATTAACGAAAATATCACGACTTAACCTAACCAATCGTCAAGGGCATACAGTTGACCTAACCGGGCATTCAATTTAATTTATCATTATATTTGGTACTGTAAAGCAAAAACAGAAATACATGTGGGCCCTGATCTTCAGGTGATCCGAATTGGACATATTCCTTTTTGTGTGAAAGCTGCCAGGCTTTATTCCTAGGCACTACATGGTTACATCTACAACTGCGTTTTGTTCGTCATTCGGGTTTGTTTACAATATTCTCTGCAAAAGTTCGTTTGCAACCTCATCACAGAATTTGTTACATGAAGCCAGTCAACCATCTTGATTTTCTGTTCCACCTACGAACCGGATAATCACATGTAGGGCAATCTATCATATATATATATAATATATATATATATATATATCTGAAAAAAATATTCAACACCACCCACCAATAATACAACAACAACAGTGGTATCACGGGCCGCAACCCCAATACTCCCAAATGCAGCGGCCCAACCAATAACACCAAACAGGAACCGACATCGACCAGGAAACGACCATCATTTAAGAAAATCGAACACGAAGATTAGAAGAAACCTGGTAAATGTATTATACACAAATATACAAGGCCTCTATACGGACCATGCAGACTGCAAATTACAATACTTGCAAAATTTAGCTACGGAAACCAGCATAGATATCATAGGCCTAACGGAAACACACTTACATAAGTGCGAAAAAGGCTGTGAAAACTGCATCGAGAATACTGAAATAGCATTGCTGGACTACAACATATACAGAGTAGATAGAGTGGCTAGACGAGGAGGAGGGTGTTGTATCTACGTGAAAAACACTTACACATGTGAAGTGAGGGTAAAGAAATCAAACAGCACAGTTGAAGTTATTATATTAGAAGTAAAAGAACTGAACCTAACCATTATGAACATCTACAGACCACCAAACACCACAAAAAGTGAATTCCAATTTGCTACAAATGAAATAGAAAACATATTAAAATTACTTGAAACTCCAGCAACAAATATTCTAATTTTCGGAGATTTTAATTTCCCATTCATATCATGGAAGAAAAATGACGAAGTTATTATTGTTGAGAAGTTTCATGGCAACATTACTAAAGATGACAGAACCCAAGCAACAATGCTTTTAGATATTATGGAACATTACGCCCTTACCCAGGAAATCTGTAAAGCCACGAGAAAGGAGAACGTTTTGGATTTAATGTGGACAAACAACGAGATAATAATAAATAAAAAAGTAACGCACACAAAGTTCTCCGACCCTAACCTCATCGATATACAATTGAAGTTAGCACCCAGAGGTCCGAAAACGCATCCCAGAGAGGCAGATGGAATATTTGAAGGCTTAAACATAAATTCAAAGAAAGTAAATTGGGAAAACGTAAATAAAGATTTAAAGGAGGTAAATTGGGAATTGCTACTACACGAGAAGACTCCACAAGAAATACTATGTATAATAGAGACGGAAACCAAACCTATAATACTGAAACATATTCCAGAGAGACAGGAAAGAAAACGTAGCAAGCTCGAGAGGAAAATCAGGACTCTATTCAGGCAACGAAGACAAACCGTAAAACATCTCCACAGATGCAGAACTGATGCAAAGAGACTCAAACTAGAGAGGAAACTTGGCGAAATAGAAATGGACCTAAAGCAAACATTCATACATAAGACAAACGAGGAGGAAAACAAGGTAGCAGAAAACATAAAAATAACCCTAAATACTTCTACACTTTTGCGAAAAGGAAAATGCAGTGTAAAGAGAGTATTGGACCGTTGATAGACGGGGAGGCCGAATACACAAATGACCCGAAAGAAATAAGTGAACTGCTTAGGGAACAATTTAAATCTGTGTTTAGCACCCCTAAGTCCGAGATGGAAGTGGAAAACCCAGACGAGTTTTTCGACATTGAAACAGATCAACCAAGAACAAATCCCGGCACAAACCTATTAATGGACTTCGAGTTCACGGAAGGAGATGTAATTACGGCCTTATCACAGATGCGAGACAATTCAGCGCCAGGGCCAGACACATGGAGTGCCACATTTCTGAAGAAATGCAAAGAGAGTATTGCAAAACCGCTATACTTACTATGGAGGAAATCACTCGACACAGGACAAATTCCACTCCCCTTAAAGAATGCGAATATTGCCCCCCTATTTAAAGGTGGTAACAGAGCAATGGCCAAAAATTATCGGCCAGTGGCTCTCACCTCACACCTTATAAAGTGTTTTGAACGCATAATTAGAGCCAAAATTACCTACTACCTACAAGAAAAAGACTTATACAACCCAAATCAACATGGCTTCAGGGCGGGTAGATCATGCCTGTCACAGCTACTAGACCACCAGGAGAAAATATTAGGAACATTGTGTCGAGGACAAAACATTGATGTAATATATACTGATTTTGCTAAAGCCTTCGATAAATGTGACCATGGAATCATAGCACACAAACTTAAGGATACAGGAATTACTGGAAAGCTAGGAAGGTGGATATTTAATTTCTTGACGCAAAGAACGCAAAGAGTGGTGGTAAACGGAGTTAAATCGGAAGTCTCGGAAGTCGTGAGCTCTGTCCCACAAGGGACAGTATTAGCTCCCTTGCTGTTCATAATAATGATTGCAGATATTGATGCAGATATTAAGGACAGTAGTGTATCATGCTTCGCAGATGACACGAAGATATGTAAGGAAATATTGAACGAAGATGACATAAGAAAACTACAAAACGACATTGAAACATTATTCCAGTGGGCAGAAGACAACAATATGAAGTTCAACGAAGAAAAATTCCAATTTCTAAGATATGGTAATAATAAAGAGCTACAGAAAAAAGGGTACAAAACTCCGCAAGCCAAACAGATAACACCAAATCCACAAGTCAGGGATCTTGGAGTAATAATGTCGTCGGATGCAGAATTCAGAGAGCACTATAAAATCAAAATCACAACGGCTAGAAAAATAATGGGAATCATCTGGAGGAGCTTCCGCAGCAGAAAAGCAAACATCATGCTCAAATTATGGAAGAGTCTAGTCCTACCAATAATTGAGTATTGCTCAGTACTCACAAGCCCACACAGAAAAAGAGACATTGCGAGCATTGAAGCTATACAAAGGACTTTTACGTCTAAGATAGAGGAAACGGAAGGTGAAGACTACTGGTCTCGACTACAATCCCTGGAACTCTACTCTCTTGAAAGAAGGCGAGAGCGGTACACAATAATATACATATGGAACATACTTGAGGGCTCTGTCCCTAACCTCAGAAATGAAATAGAAACAAACTGGAATGAGAGAAGAGGCAGATTTTGTACGGTCCCAGCTGCGGTGGGACAAGGAGCCATGAAAACGAGGATGTAAAATACCCTCAGAATACGGGGCCCAAAGCTTTTCAATGTCCTTCCAAAAGAAGTGAGGAATCTCCAGCACACCAACCTGAATTACTTCAAGAACCAGCTGGACAGATTCTTGTGCAAAGTCCCTGACCAGCCATGCGTGGCTGGCTACGAGGGCAGGAGGCGATCAGAGAGCAATTCCCTCCTTCACCAAGTCCCGCAAATGAGGCGGGATGCTGCAGAGGGGTCGACCGCAGGTCGATCCTGAACCGTCGTTCAAACTCAACAAAAGTAAACAAACGTAAAAGTATTGGGTGTCCCGTAAGTCTGGAACCATAGAGCAAAATGATAAAAACGGCAATAAAACCACCGAAGAGACTTTTGGGGACTGTTTGTGAAATAAGCGAGGATGGTAGCGGCTGTGTTATCGTCGGTGGATGTCCTCGGAGATCCACTGCGTGGTTTATCTCCTATGGATCCCGTTTCTCTGAACTTTGCTACAAGTTTGCCGACTCAGCTGTGTGTTATCGGTGCGCGGTCCGGATGCAATCTGTTAAATTCCTCAGCAACCAACCTCCCTCTGACTCCGATTTTCTACGAGCAGAATTACCTGGATGCGTTCTTCTTACTCAAAGACATCATGGGCACTTGCATAAACGGAAAAACATAAATTACTTATTTTACCCTATGGTTCCAGACTTATGGGACACCCTGTATATGAAAATGGAAAAGAATATATATATATATATATATATATATATATATATATATATATATATATTGCCCTTAAATACAAAGGCATGCACCATATTTATTTTTGTAAGAATGCTTAAAATTAATTACGACAACTGTGTTAAATTTTAAGATATAAGAATTTTTAG
Organism: Bathynomus jamesi; assembly: GCA_023014485.1. Lineage (NCBI taxonomy): Eukaryota > Metazoa > Arthropoda > Malacostraca > Isopoda > Cirolanidae > Bathynomus > Bathynomus jamesi. The sequence goes on along the minus strand of JAJOZX010004360.1, from coordinate 307,521 downwards.
CTTCAACCCACGAAGTTGAAGAGTGGAATCTCTCTATAGAGTTAATCACAAACCAAATTTGAGCGAGTTCGATTCTGCTACAAAATTAAATTTCTTCAAACCAACTAACTTCAAACGGTTGCAACTAACCAAATTATAAACTTCTTTCGTTTTTCCAGATTTCATTCAGCCTTTATCGGTTATAAATGTATTTATTCCATGTAATTTCTATTTTAATGCGGGTAACTGAGGCATTTTATTTTAATTTTTAATATATTTATTTGTTTTTAATCTTTTAATTTAATTTTATATCTAATTTTAATATTTATAGTAGCTCCAGTAAATATGTTATTCATTGTGTTGTTCGTCTTTCAATTTATTACTCTAAGATTTCGATCATCAAGAAATGAAACATATATATACTGTATATATACACACGAGTATATATATATATATATATATATATATACAAGAAAGAGGGAGAATTGTTTGCACTAAATTAACCCAATATTGTTTCAGACGGTACTTCGGTACTTTTCTATATTCATTTCTCACTTTTGATATTTTTCTGAAAAAAAATGTTTTATATATATATATATAATATATATATGTGTGTGTGTGTGTGTGTGTGTGTGGGTGTGTGTGTATGTTATAATGTTATAATGTTTCAGACCAACAAAGACTAGGATCCACTCATAGGTGGTCTACCCAACCGTGTTTGTAATTATGTATTGGGCATGTCCTCCGTGGTGGCAGGGGACCTACAATTTTACGTGGGTTCCGAACCACAAAAACCTTAATTTTACTACCTTAAACTATACCTAATCTATCAACATATGCATCTAATCGATTTTTAAACATATTTATAGACGTCCTACTAATTACTTCTACCGGCAAATTATTCCAGCTATTTACTATTCAATGCGTAAAAAAGTTTTTGGCAACTGCTGTCTCGAACCTTCTACTTGTCAGCTTACACCCATTATTTCTAGTTCTACTATATTGTGCTATTTCGAAAAAGCTCTCTCTATTTACGTTATCGACCCATTCATAATTTTACAAATGTGGATTAGATCACCCCTTAGCCTCCTAAGAGTGTTTTCAAGGTCATATAGTTGTTGTACAATGTACAAGTCACAACATGAATAGAACTGTCCCTCACTCTCAGTCCTTAGTTGCCTCTTAGATATCATAGACGGTGGTTTGCTGTTATTGCTCTTGTACCTACTTCATAGTTATTCTACTAGACGAATACTACAGTTTAACTGTAAGTATGGATTATTGATTATTACAATTATTTATTATTATCATATTCTTCTGTCTAATTATGTTGTAATCCCATGAAATATTTTTTTATTGAATTTTAGAACATCGAATGACTAAACTTTGAAACATCGTAATTGATATAAAATACTTAAATGTTTTTCTTTCTTTTCAGATATTCCTAAGATGCCAAAATTGAAGACAAGAGGTCAGTCGTCATGCTACTTGAGCCTGTTAGTCGGTACAGGCAAGGAGCTTCCCGTATCAGAACTACCAACAGTGCGAGACATGCTGAGACTAGGGTTACTCCTTCGTGAACAAAATACAAAGGATAGAAGGAACTACACAGAGAAAGAGCTCATAAGGGACATGATTCCCCGTCTTCTGCATCAGTGGAAAAAAGCTAATGTGTTATTTAAACCACCTGTACTCAATCAGTATAGAGCTATTGAACTAAAATTAACAAAGCTGTGGCACAAAGCAGTTGAGACATCACTTGGTAAAGGAAAACTAGCAAAGAAAAATAAATTTCTACACACACTTGATACTCTTCTTGACATTTTTAACTGCCAGTGTCCCATAGAGTTGTGTTCTGAAGCCAATTGTTCTCCCTCATACAGAAGAGAACCTCACCCTCACATTGATTGTCGCTGTCCTCGTGAGAAGAAGATCCCTGTTTTCGAGCTGGCTTTCATAAAGGCGCAGAGAACAAAGGCAGGAGGCCAAAGAAGTATGCAGATTGGTTCGGCAGATTATTCAGAAACCAAAAAACAGATTGTTATTGCTAAGAAAAAAGAGAAAATCCGAGAGAGGGAAGCAAGGAAGAAAAAGAGTGAAGAAGCCACCCAAAGAGATGAAGAGCTCTATCAAGAGGTTTCTCACTTCTTTGAAAGCTCTTCAGACGAACAGAAAGAAGCAACATCAGATGATAGCTCCAAAATGCCATCTGAATCTTCGCCGAAGAGAATGAAATACAACACTAAAGACATCTCAAACATTGCCCTTGCCAATATTCGCCACCATACGGGGCTACGAGAGACTGCAGAGATTGTCACTGCCGCTTGGATAGATGCAGGCCCCATCAGCCGAGAGGATACATCCTTAGTGATAGATCATAATAAGATAAGAAGAGCACAAGAAAAAATAATGAAGGAAATATCTGATCAGCATGAAAAAGATTTGAAGGAGGAAGGTCTCTCTTGCCTTTTGTTTGATGGAAGAAGAGATGACACAAAAGTTCTCCTAGAGGTAGAGGGAATGGACAGAAAGTTTCCCGGTCTCATCAAAGAAGGACACTACTCTGTGTGTTCCGAACCTGGTGGCCGCTATTTGTTTCACTTTGTTCCTGAAGCAGAAGTAGAAGGCAAGAAACATGCAAAGGCAATTGCTGATCAAATAATATGTTGGCTTCAAGAAAAAAGACTTGACAGTTCACTGCAGGCCGTTGGTGGAGACTCAACTGCGGTGAACAGTGGATGGCAGGGCAGGGCGGTGTTATGGCGAATTTAGAGAAAAAACTTGGAAGAAGGCTTGTTTGGATTGTATGTGATTTGCACACAGGGGAACTACCTCTTCGTCGTCTCATCCAGGAACTTGATGGTCCTACAAAGAGTAACAACAAGTGGTCAGGCCCCTTGGCAACATGCTAGATGAAGCAACGGAATTAGAAATAAATACAAAATTTCCAAAGGTCGAAGTAGGCCCTCCCTTCCAGTGTTGTCTGAAGAAGTTATCAAAGACCTCAGCACGGATCAATCTTACGCTTATCGTATTGTTCAAGCAATCAGATCAGGAGAGTTGCCTCAAAATCTGGCTCTCTTGGAGATTGGACCCGTAAGTCACAGTCGTTGGTTAACTACAGCAATTCGTTTCTGCAGGATTTGGGTTTCCAAACATGCACTGAAGGGCAAAATGCTACAGAATTTGATGTTGATTGTTGAATTTATTATTGGGTTTTATCTTCCTCACTGGTTCAATGTAAAACTTAAGCCAATGTGGATGGAGAGGCCCAACCACATCTTGTTTCAATTACAGCTACTGAGAACCAAAAGGAAAGTAGTGGTTGACATCGTGTTACCTGTGGTGAGAAGGTCCGCTTGGTATGCTAGGCCAGAGGCAGTTTTGCAAGCAATACTCTGCAGCCAATGTACCAAAAAGCGAACTGAGGCTGTGGAAATCATTCTAAAGCTTAGAGGAACATCACTAGATGATGACCAGCTGGGAGACTGCTCTGTCCAGACAAGGAAGGTACCTCCGATAAACGTCAATGCCACGAAATTGTCAGAATTAGTAACTTGAGTTCGGAAGTTTTGGAGCCACCACTGACAACATGTATAACAAACAAAGATTTAACACAACTTAAAGAGGCCCAAATGCAAGTGCTAAAGTGGCCTTCTCACACTCAGAGTGTGGAGAGATGTGTGAAAATGGTCACAGAAGCAGCTAGTCAAGTTTAGAGTCACGAGAGGCGAGAAGGCTACATCAAAGCGCAAGTAGCAAGCCGAATGCTGATGTCAAGGAACCGCAGCAAAAAGGACATGACTGCATTGGTTACTTTCAAATAAAGACTCTGAATGATATCTTATTGCCACTTTAAATGTTGATAGGATAGGATGTTTGCGCACATTTGTTATTTTGTTACGAATTTACAGAAAAATGGAATTTTTTAATTAAAATTGATGTAGGTAGGAGTTATTTTTTATTGTTTTTGAAGCAAGGATATTATTTGTATGCCAAATGATTACATTAAATTGCTACCAAATCACATGATTTGCAATTTAGTCATTTCACCCCAAAATTGACACCCTATATGCCGAGTGTAATGCGCCGCAGCAAGACGTCTGTATGCGGAAAGGTTTCCGAATCGCCGTCTGCCAGATAAGACCTTTCAGAAAATAGAACGAGCAGCGCCTTGGTGATACAAGATCATTCAACAAGCGAGTTTCAGATGGTGGTAGACCAATCAGCGCAGAACTGTTGAGTTGGAGGAGCGGTCATGAATCGCGCGGAGGAACATCCTGGTGCAGCATCCGAAGGATAGCAGCAGCAGAAGGTGTAAGATACACACTGTTTGGAGAATTTTACGGGAACAACAGCCTTACCTATATCACATTCAGAGAGTGCAAGGCCTTACTGAAGCTGATTTCCCAACACGAGAGGCTTTTGTACTTGGTTCCTTCAACAGTCCGCTCGCGATCCTCTTTTTCTATCCTCCGTGTTGTTTTTTTTGATGAGGCTGCCTTCACAAGAAATGGCGCGTGATCAATTTTCGCAACACTCATCACTGGTCCGAAGAGAATCCGCATGCCATCATCCAATCAAGGCGCCAACAACAATTTAGTATCAATGTAGGGCAGGACTTATTGCCGACAACTTAATCTTTTGTTTTGCCTGGAAGATTAACAGAAGAATCCTATTCCAATTTTTTAAGGAATGATTTAAGCGATTTACTACATGAAGTTCCTCTGGTGTCCGACGTCGTATGTGGTTTATGCATGACGGCGCTCCGCCTCATTTTAGTCGAGTAGCCAGAGACTATTTGGATGACCATTTCCCTGATAAATTAATGGAGAGGCCGTGGAGGACCCATTGCGTGGCTTGCTCGCTCCCCGGACCTGAATCCACTCGATTTTTACCTGTGGGGTCATGTGAAAATCATCGTTTACGTGACACCCATTGACAACGTTGAAATGCTTCGGCAACGTGTAGATTGTAGAACAAGGATGCCAGAAAATCCGAGCAATACCTGGAATGTTTGAACGCGTCAAGCAGTGTACGACGAGGGTGTTCAGGGTGTATTCAAGCACAAGGCGGTCATTTTGAGCACTTCCTTTAAAGGTAAGGCAGATACTTGCTGGAACACATAACGGGCTGTAACTCGGAAACAAAGCATTTTCAGGCATATGTTTATGTAAACTTCTTTCATTGTTTTCAGGTCCTGAATCTATCCTGAAAGTGCGTCCCACATGTTACGAAACACCCTGTATAACGGCAACAACAAATTTGAACTCGCTCAATTTAAGTTATAGTCGAATCTATCGGTTCTGAAATTCTTTGCTTTAATTTTGTAGCGTTCGCAATATTATCTTTGATATAAAACATAACACCTTTCCTCGCCTACCTGTTCTGTTATTACAAAAAGTCTATAACCTCTAATTTGATACTCCCTTACAAAGTCACGTTTCAGTGCTAAGCCACGACTCATTTATTATGACTAATGTTGGTTATTTAGACTCAAATATTCCTCGTAGTGCGCTGCAAAGATTCTTGTGTGATATTCGAAGTATAGACTGGGAGTTCATTATGTCATTATGAAAGAAAATCACGTGTCGCGAGTGGTTAGAAAGGGTTAAGAAAAAATTCGTTAACAAAGCAAATTAACTTATTAGACCACGTTTTCTAATAGATTGGAATTTCACACCTCTCGATCAAACAAAACAAGCACATGCACTCGCCTTGGTTTAATCAAGTAAATATAATAATAAATAAAGTCAATAAATAAAATATATTCTTTTATGAATAATTAATAACACGAGATAACTTAGTTAAGAGGCACCGAACATTATTTTTTTAAAGATACTACGACTGAAACCACTTATTCAATTGGTAACACTGGACACGATAAAACACTCTGTTCACAAGGAAAGGATCTATCCCAAGGGGAAAAAAAAAAAAATATATATATATATATATATTATATATATAGGCTACACAGTAACCCCCGATTTACGCGCTCTCCATTTGCGCGTTTTCGGATTAACGAGTTAATCCGAAAACGCGAAAATAAGGAGCACGTAAATAGGGGTTTACTTATATAATATATTATATATATATATATATATATATATATCAAAGAAAGCAAATAATATATTAATTTTTGTGGCGTATTTCGTGTCTGGAGAAATTGGCTGAAATGTTATATGAAATATTTTTTTTAATTAATATATTAGTTTTGAAAGTTCGCGTGTTTATGTATTTTTGTAGTACGCATTTTTTGACGCGTTATTTTTCTCGTTTTTGTTTCCTCTTTCAAATTATCATTATTAAATCTTTTTTTAATTACACGCTTTCTTTTTAAAGTTAAAAAAAAGTTGAATTTCAAAAGAATACGGGGATATACTGTATATATATATATATATATATATATATATATATATATATTATATATATATATATATATACAGTAGATTCTTGAAAATTCGGCACTTCAAAATCTGGCATACTCCAAAATCGGGCACATTTTGAAATCGCTAATTTTAAAATCATAAATGAAAATAATAACAAGTCACGCTGCTTCAGAGACTAATAAATCCATTTGTGAGCGGAAATCAAAGCATAAACCTAAATTAGATCAACTTGATAAAGTTTTATATGAGTGGTTTGCTTTAAAAAGGTCAGAAGGTGTTGCTATTTCTGGGCCCATTCTGTCGACGTAGCAACAACAATGTTTTTAGATTAAGTTTAGAATACAATTTTCAAGTAAATAAAGTTCCTTAATTACGTTTAATTGACAATGATGTTCTATAACACATTACTGGCCCATTGGCTCTTATAACTACGATCTTTGGATTAATAAAACAGTAAGTTCATGTTCATTTTTTGTTTACCCTATACTTTATTATTATTATTATTATAAAATGACCTAAAACACGGCATATTTTAAATCCGGCCCATGCAAATCCCAAAGGGTGCCGGATTCTACAGAGTTTACTGTATGTATATATATATGATGCGCCTCGGTGGTGTATTGGTTAGCATCGTTGACTACGAATCCATCGGCCCCGGAATTAAAACCCGGTGACGACAGGCGGTACGCAGCAAAACCCAACTGTTCATCCTTCCACACAATAAGAATTGGTTGGTAAATAAACGGGTACCCTGGGTAGCCAAGTGGTTAAGACGCCGGGCTGCTGATAGGGAAGTCGTGAGATCGTGCCTGGACGAGGACTTTGTAATTTCTGACCACCCGTGGTGGGGCTTGGTTCTTATTCCACGTTAAACTGTAGGTCTAAGGTGAAGTGATACGCTTGACCTTCATCAGAATGAACAATTCAAGTGGAAGAAAAACCAAGGTTTTATATACAGGGTCTGTCAAAAAAAACTAAGCCAATTTGAAATCTCTATAAAATGCACAATTTGATAGAGATTTCAAATATTTTTTTACACTAAATAAATAAAAGGCTCAAATAATCTGTGATAATTTTATAACTTTATTTTAAATATTTTAGGAGTTATGCGGTTATTTCTACAGATTGCGAAAATTTCAGTTTTTCTCATTATGTAATATCTTCTTTTTTCTCTTTTTCAGAATTTGTTTAGATTTAAAATTTTTCATGAATACCTCTAAATATGCCATTCTCACATGAAGATAAAATAATTATAAAGCATTATAGAGTTGAAAAAGGTTATAGTGCAAGGAAATTACTTTCTGAATTCGATTATAAAGGATGGACTAGATCAGGTTTAGATTACTTATGAGAACTATCGATGAAACAGGAAGCATTGAAAGGAAGGTTGGTAGTGGGCGACCAAAATCAGTTAGAGTAGATGAAAATATTCAGAAAGTGGAGGAACGTATCCTTAGTCAAGAGGATCGACCTGGTAGCCACATGACACCTGCTCAAATATCAAAAGAACTAGAAATATCAGAATCAAGCGTAAGAAGGATTATTAAATCTGATCTGCAATTTAAACCATTTAAAAGAGTGCATGGACAAAGATTGTCAGAAGTAAACTGTCAGAAAAGAGTTGAGAAATCCAAACGTATTTTACATATAATAACTGAAGATAAACTTTCCAAGACATTTTTACGGATGGAAAACGTTTTATGGTAGAGCCACAGGAACTCACAGAATGACCGGGTTTATTCTGATGTTGCGAAGAAAAATGAAATCCAAGATGAAAGACTGTACGCAACAAGGAGTCACTTTTCTTCTAGCGTCATGGTTTCTGTTGGAGTGTCCAAGTTGGGAAAAACTTCAATATTTTTTATTGAGCCAGGAGTGAAAATTAATGCTCATTATTATTCAAATACCCTGCTTGAGAAAATGCTTCCAGAAATGAGAAACTTGGCTAGTCAAGGTTACTTTATTTTTAACAAGATGGTGCAACATCACATACTGCCAAAACAACCATCGAATATTTGAAAAAGAATGTGCCTGAATTTCTGGAACCGAATAATTGGCCACCTAACAGCCCTGACCTAAACCCTGTAGACTACGGAATATGGGAAAACTTGGCAGAGAGAGTGTATAGGAACAGAATAAGGGATGTCAATCATTTGCGTGAGTTGATTATCGCAAAATGGGCAGAGCTTCCACAAGAGCAAATAAATCGAGCAATAGACGAATTCAGACCAAGATTAAAAAAAGTGATAGAAATGCAAGGGAACCATATTGAACAGTTCTTTTAATTTTATTAAACTAAAAATTATCTACAGTATATCGTAAAACAAAAAATTTTCATGTTAAGTAGGAGAATCTCACTTTTTAGTTAATTATTAATAAAATTAACAATTCTGAAGATATCGTCATAAAAACTTAAAGGATAATAGATGATTACCTATACTTTATTGTGTAAAAAATTCAACTTAATTAGATAAGTGGTTTTGTTTTAATAAAGGTTTGAATTTGGCTTAGTTTTTTTTGACAGACCGTGTATATATATATACTGAAAATTACTGGGTACGATATCTTGGCAAAATATGTAAAAGTCAAGTCATAAAAAGTCGATGTTGATTGCGTCCAAAGAGCATGAAATATTTTTATGGCAGATAATATATGTATAATGCGAGCCCACAGGGAAAAATGGGAAACGATTCCAAGGCTTTCGTATATTTAGCAATACACCTCGTCAGAGAATGAAGGAAGATGGCAAATTACTCGAGAGGATGTAAAGCTGAGAGAATGAATTAATCGCATTTAAGGAACTCTCTAACCCGCTTCATAACGAGGTTGAGAGGCCGAACTCTCAACTGAACGTGTGTTCCGTTATTTGTATTAGGCGTCACACTGGTCCATGAGAGATACAGTGTGTTGTAATGCAGGAAATACGTCAATGTACGTATCATGATTGCTCTAATGAAGTCGCTAACATAACGTACATGTCAATCTTCGACCTGTAAATTAGAGTCCTTCGTACCATTACCAATTTGTTTTAGTAATATTAGATAAAGTAAAGTAGTATATTTTTTATGCAGGAAGGAGGGGCCAAGGGCGAATGCTCGGAAAAACGCCTTCCCATAGATGAAGAAGCGAGACAAAATCAAGGTCCAAGGTTTTCGAGATGCCTGGACACTCTGCGTTTGAAAGACCATAGACAGGGGGAAAGATGGATTGAGGAAGATTGTTCCAGAGTTCATCGGTTGAATAGATGAAAAATTAAAAATACCGATTAACTCTTTCGTTAGAGAGTTGAACAGAAAAGAAATGAGAATGTGCTGAAAGTCTGGTACTGAGTCTAGTATATATATATATATATATATATATATATAACTAAAATCTTCTTCATTTTCAATAATAATAATAATAATAATAAATAATAAATAAATACATAAATAAATGTTTATAGAAAGATTTTCTTTTTTTTTATCTTTTTCTTATATTATTTAATTTTCTTTTTCTTTATTAATCATGTGAAAGGCAAAGAGAAGTGACTTAAAATAAAAAAATCTCTGAATCAGATCCAAAAACGGGATTTTATAACGTCAAATTCGTAAATGTTTAAATTCGTTCGTAAACCTAATTCGGAATGACACTTTTTCATTTTAGACAATTTTAGAAAATTTTACAATTAAGTTACTGGAATTATTTTTAAAGAAAATTGAACTATGGCAAAAATAAATAAAATATGGCGTAAATAAAATATGGCGTAAATAAAATATGGCACGCGGAGAACCCGGAGGTCATTTGAAACACGGTAGTTGGAGCGGTATGTATGCCCTTTGAAGTAGGAGGAGGGAACATTCCAAAATATAATAAGACGATGATTCTAATAATTTGCGCAATGAGGCGAAAATCAGGCGTATCTGATCTCTCGTTTTTCGTTTTAATTGAATATTTCAATTAATTATTATTATATTATTATTATTATTATTATTATTACTATTATTATTATTGTTTTTAAAGTTTTACCAGTCAGATTTCTTGGAATCACACGATGTCCTAAATGCGGAGTCGGCACCAAAATCTCTTCATAAAGAATGTTGCGAGTTGATTTAATTAATTTAGATGGACACCTAAATATCGCCAGGGATTGTTCTAATCTGACTTACATGAAAAGAATTTTAGGACGAACGAAATTTTAAAAAATATTTTTTACCATCAAGAGAAAATTTCAATTTTTTTATATTAAAAAGGAGGAGAGAATTTTCCTTCGTCGAACGATTGAGATTATAAATAAATAATGATAATATAACTAAACAAATATAAAGGAATTAATGAATAAATTACTGCATAAACGTGAAAGTTTAATAACTGGGATATGATTTCATATCACATTTTTCGTCTAAAATAAAATACAGTTAAAGTTTGCGTTTTCTTTGTTTAGAAAAGAAAAATAATGGTTAAAGCTAAACTAAATTCCAGTTGACATCTCGCCCCTCATCCAAAAATGATGAAGTCACTTAATTTCCTCGAAAGACGAGGGGAGAAATTTGTCTGTGAAAAACATTTTCTCCCCAAGTCCATGGTCATATCTTTAATTTTTTGAAATATTTCTTTATCTATCAGGATTAACTTATGTTATACGTTATTGCATTTAATAAGATACCTCATTTTTCATTTGATTGTTCTCCCTCCTCATCTTGTGCGGAACGCTCTTCTACACAAGCGTCGTTCTTTTGTGAAATAATTTTCATATATATACAGGGCGTCCCAAAAAAATGTATACACACTTTAACAGCTGATAGCTCAATTGATGTTTCTTTCTTTCCAAGTTAAACCCATTAGAATTAATAATGGCAGTCAGACTAAGCTTTGAACAAAGGAAATTCATTCTAAAATGCTACTGGAAGTGTGAAAACGCAGTTGAAGTGCAAAGACAGTTTAGGAGGGAGTTTCAAACAGATCCACCAACGCGACTTACCATCACTCGAATTAGAGATAAGTTTGAAGCCGATGGAACTGTTCAGAATGTCCACAAGAAGCGTTCCGGAAGACCACGGACATCGACAAGCCCCACAAAGCAAGAAAGAGTACTGGAAACGTATCACCAAAGTCCAAGAAAATCTGTGCGGCAAGCGAGTCGTGAGGTAGGAATTTCAGAATCGTCTGTCCAAACGCATTTTTGCGCTGTCAATGGAAAAGTTACATTCCAAGATTAGTCCATGCTATTAATGAAGATGATCCGGACCGAAGAGTGGAGTATACCCTCCGCGTTCACCAGACCTCACACCACTAGACTTTTTTTTATGGGGATACTTAAAAGACAAAGTCTACGCTATAAAACCTGCAACAGTCGCTGAATTGAGAGCAGCCATTGAACGAGAATGCACACAAATACCAAACGAAATGTTTCGTGATGTTTGCGATTCCATTGCTTCGCGTTATCAGCAGTGCCTGGACCAGAACGGACGTCAGTTTGAAAACAGGCGTTGACAAAACAATTAAATAATGTCTGTAGATTCTATTACATTTTGAAAATGAAATGTATTTTAATAAACACTGCCTTTATAATTATTTAAAGTATGTATACATTTTTTTGGGACGCGCTGTATATATATAGTATATATATATAATCTCGGGTCGGCAAAAAAAAAAAAGGGAGACCCTTTAAATCCTTCATATCTCGGTAAATACGGTACATAAAACCATGAAATTTTAGTATATTAGTACTAGGTAATTTTATAATTTGTATGCCATCTTTTAGCATTTTAGCTGAGAAATTGGATTTATGGCGAATATTCCAGAAAAATCTTGCGAATCATAGGTTCAAGTTGATAATTAAAGCGATTTTAATTAACGTAAGCCAAGTGCAGGAGGTTTGGACAAGCTTCTCAAGAAAATCGATAAAACAGGAGATATCAAAAGAATACCAGGTAGCGGTATTAAATTTGGCCACCAAACAGTCCTGATTTAAATCCTGTCGATTATGGCCTTTGGGAAAATTTGTCACAGAGAATTTATCGGGTCAAAGTAAGAAATATCGCTCATTTACTACAGCTTCTGGAAAAATGGATGAGCTACCACAAAAACAAATCAATAAAGCCATAGATGAGTTCCGTCCTAGACTGAAAAAGATTGTAGAAGTTCGTGGTAAACATATCGAGCAATTTTTTTAACATCAAGGTAGCACCATATATGAGTACTTTGTAACTTTTTACCTGCGCATACAATGCAGTAGTAGTGTAAATAGAGAATTTCCAGTGGCATAAAGAAATGTTCAATAAATCCATAATTTTCATTAGTTTTCTTTGAAATTCACTCTCCTTATAGGAAATTTACTTAGTTGTGGGGTGAGAAAATTATTGAAATCTGACCATAACTTTGGATTTTAAAGCCAAAGTTCGAGGTCTCCCTTTTTTTTGGCCGACCCGATATATATTAAGGTGGTCCAAAAAAATGAAAATTAAAAATATATTTATCATGACCTTTGTCCATATTTCGCAATCACTATTAATGTTGGAAATAAAAAACTGGATTCATTTGTGCATATTTAGAGGTGGCGCAACTCGAAGCCTTAGTATCATTATACAGTTTAGTGTGGCAAATTTCTTCAAAGTTGCGCCACCCTTAAATATTAATGGATTTAACTTAAAATCCGGTCGGAGGTCTTTTTCCGTATAAGGAATGAGAAAATGCTCTTATTTGTGCATTTTAATTTTTTACCATATACAGTATGTGGCTCACCATAATATATACAGTATATATACACGATACAACTCACAATGGTCACCTGAGAAACTTTTATGTTACACAGATTGTGTATGGAACAAGGCACTCTTCTCTGAAAATTAAATCATGACCCAGTCATGATCCGTTGCTCATGTTGGACTTCCATCACGAAAAAGAAAAATTTGAGTATTTGTCATTTACCATTATTTATTCAGACTATAGTGGATTTAATTTTCCCAGAAGAGTTCCTTGTTCCATGCATGGTTTGTGTGTAACATTATATATACGAATATTAGGGATGTACCGAATACTAAAATTCACCGAATACCGAATATTTGGTCCAAAACTATTCGGCCGAATAGCGAATTTAGAATATTAGTTTTATTTGGGTTATTAGGCATTACTATAAAAAACTGAAGCCTTTATCAGTTTGACAGCACATAGAATTAATAGTAAATGTGAGCAAATACAGCATGTTTTAGCCACCAAAAATCTGCCATATTCCCATACTCTTGAAAAATTTGCAACTGCATTGACTTCTATATTGCAAGAATGGTCAATAAAGAGCGATCGTGTGCATGCAGTTGCGCACGACAATGGCTGTAATATTACTAAAGCTGTTAGCGTTCTCAAAATTACTCCTGTTGCTTGTGCGAATCATACTTTACCACTTGCAGTTGATGAAGCCCTTCTTAGCCAGGAGTCTGTTTCAGAGATATGTGCAATTGCGCGCCCAATCTGTTGCATTTTAATTATTCATCTCCAGCTTTTGACAGACTTAAGGAATTCCAGAAGCAACATAATTTACCAGAAAACAAACTTATAAGAGACGTTATCACCCAATGGAACTCTACATTCTATATGCTACAATGACTTCTTCAACGAAAAACTGCGGTTGTTGCATACGCCTCGGACTATGACATACTGTAGCAACCTTCACTAATCATCAGTGGACTCTAATTCAATGTGTTGTAAAGCTTCTTAGTCGATGTGAAAAATTAACGAATGATTTTCCTCTGATTCTTCTTGTCTTCACATGGTGTCTCCCGATGTAACAGGTCTCGTGGTATTTTTGCCTAACATAAGTGATGATGCAGGTGTTCATACTATGAAAAACGATTTAATAGAAAATTTACAGAATTGTTTCAGGCAGTGGAAGGCAGACATTACTCGTATGATTTCTCACGTTTTAGATTCTCGTTTCAAATTTGCTTGCATAACAGTGCTTGAGTTTGTAAAAAATGAGATAATCATTATGTCTGCATCACCTAACGCTAGTCCTGCACGTAATATAACCTATGGCGATGAAGCAACTGATTTTGTTTCACAAGAAGATCAAGAGCCTTTGAAAAAGAAGCCGAAGGTTAATTTATGGAGTTATTTCGATGAGGTTGTGCCTCCACCTATCAAAAATAGTCAGAAAAGTTATCAAAAAGAATTAGACATCTAGTCAAAGGGGCCACAAGTCAGTCGCGACACGAATCCTCTTGATTGGGGTCGTCATAATGGTGAAAGATTCCCGAAACTACTGAATAGCTGGATTTTGCTGCGCACCGCCTGACGTCACCGGGTCTCGATCCCGGGCCGATGGATTCGTAGTCAGAGATGCTAACCACTATACCACCGAGGCGCATACGTATATACAATATATATTAGGGTGAGCAACACATACTGTATATGATAAAAAATTAAAATGCACACATAAGAGCATTTTCTCATTCCTTATATTGAAAAAGACCTCAGATCGGATTTTGAGCTAAGTTCATTAATATTTAAGGGTGGCGCAAGTTTGAAGAAATTTTCCACCCTAAACTGTATAATGATACTAAGCCTTCGAGTTGCGCCACCTCTAAGTATGCACGAATCAATCCAATGTGTTCATTTTCAACATTGTTGATGGTTGTGGAATAGGAACAAATGTCATGAGAAATATATTTTTCGTTTTCAGTTTTTGTGGACCACCCTAAATATACAGTATACAGTATATATGGGTTACATGGAAGTCGAATTTTTGCAGGGTAGAACTTAAGTAAATAGTGTTGGTTCATATTTACGTTTTAATAACTATAATTTTATAACTTTCAACTCTAAAATCTCTCCGTGGATAAATAAATATATAGCATCAGGTTCTTCGTTCTCGTTTTAACTACAACCGTTTTTTTACTTTATCTTATTTTATCCATATATATATATTATATATATATATATATATATATTATATATATAATATATATTATGTATGTGTGTGTGTGTGTGTGTGTGTGTGTGTGTGTGTGTGGGTGTGTGTGTATGTGTGTGTTTATATATATATATATATATATAATATATATATATTTGTGCGGTATGTTCTTAGTTTTTATTTTTATCTCTTTTCATAACTCTGTAATTAACACTTTGCGTACCTTTAGATCTGTGAATGAAATCACTGAGTCTCAAAATACAATAAATAGCAATTATGTGTTAGTGGATACCTTCTTAAACGAGCGACGCAGCAACTGAAACATATCTATTTTGAACTTAAAATCAGAAGCCTTCCAAATCACTTTGATGAGTTGACGGCCAATCTAAAATTTTTACAATATAAATTCACGTGTATCATATTGACCGAGACCTTTTGCACAGTTGAAACATCTTTTATAATTATTCATTGCGAAATGTGTACATAATACTTGTAAGGAAAACAAAATAAACATATATACTTAAATATATGATATTATCCTATGAGGCAGGACTTCTGACTCACCCTGTATATATATATCAATAAACATTTGTTATATATTTTGAAAACAAAAGAACAATCTGTAAGTATAGTTTAAACATATAAACTAGTTCTTTTAATTAAAGTTTAACCTACAGGCTACAGCATACAGTTAATAACTACATTTTCAGTTTCTTTGATATTTCAAATAAAAAAGTAAAATATATCCCCAATAAAATACTTGCTAAAAGTTATAAAAATGAAGAAAAATATCTCCCATACGTGCAAAAATTTAAAAAATTTATATTAATTAATATTAGCCTCTAAGCCATAGAGCAGGTTACACCAATTAAATTTTTTTCTGGTGTTTTTGTAACTCTACCAAAGATCGTTTCCCCACTCCCCTCCCCTACACCGAGTGTTTTCATAATTATTTTACTGAAATCATCTTAAAATTACCACTTTTAATCTCCAGAATAAAAACTAAATTTGCATTTTACAAAAACATTAGAAAAAGTTTGATTTTGCTTCTTTCGAAATATTAAAGTTTGCCTATATTTTAGAGTAAATGGGTTTATTCCGTATAAAATCCGTGGACAATCCGGATCCAGACCCCGGCCGCCAGTTAACAACCCCTGCCCGAGAATATATCTAATATTTTGAATTCTCATCTGCATCTTTAACAGTTACGAGGAATCAGGAAGGGAAGAAAGTATGCCATATTCAAAATCCCAACCAATAGTATGTGAGCAAACATACCTAATGCAATTGCGTGCAACATTGCAATATTGTATTCTGATGTCGCATACAGCCTTGCGCCATTGAAATAGTACATACAATGTTGCGTGTAATTGCATTCAGAATTTTTTCTCATATACTACTCAACCATACCATGATGAGTTATAATACGTAATGACATGTAACTAATAAATTACTTTTAAGTTTCATCAACTCCAGTTAATACGGTCGTAGGATATGAGCATAAAAGGTTTTCTGCATTATTTAATCCCTTTGAGTTTGGTATTTTATTAGGTATTTAATTAAATTACAGTTGACTATAATTCTAAAGGTCTTGATAACGCATATAAAATATTGATCATTATAAATTACTTTTAATATTCAGCAGTAAACTTAACATGGTCCTAAGACAGAGCAAAAAGGATCTTTGCATTATGAAATCGTGTCTAGGTTTATATTTTAAATAAATTTAGTTTTGCCTAACATTTAAAAATAAACAAATAAAAGGAGTTTTGAGGGGGGGCCGATTTTTTTCTGTGCAAAAAGAATGAACACCCCAAAACAAATCACTGTAACATATATATATATATATTATATATATACAGTATATATATATATATATATATATATATATATGAAAACTTTCTGTACAAATTGTAATGGGGGATAGGCAACACCAAGACAAACCCTTTTTGTCTATAAGTGTATGTCCGCTGACGTCACCATTCGGCGCGAGAGGGCGCCGCTGCAATTGGCTAAAAGGTGAAGTGGGCTAGACTCGTGCTTGCCGCGGGCATTCTTAAATCGGACGTAGTACGCGTAACATGTTTATTTAAAGACGGCATGTTTATTTAAAGAAGGTGCTGAAAATTGCGACCGGTAGCATCAATGCATGCCCGACAGCGTCGAAGCATTGACCGACGTACACGTCGAAAGATTCCCGGCATTACGGGAACAGTTCCAGCGGCGACAGCGATTCTTGCTACGAGGTCTTCTTCTGAGTAAATGGGAGTCTCGTACACGAGGTTCTTCATGTGTCCCCACAGGAAGAAATCGAGGCATGTTAAATCGGGCGATCTCGGTGGCCAGGATACGGGCCCACCCCGGCCTATCCATCGGTCCCCAAAAGTGGCGTTCAGATAATCCCGCACATCGTTGCTGGAGTGTGCTGGGCCCCGTCGTGTTGAAACCACATTCGTCTACGAATAGCCACGGGAACATCTTCCAGCAGTTCCGGCAACGTTTCTTCAAGAAATATCCGATAAACCCGCCCGTCGAGTCGGGCAGGCAGCAGGTACGGCCCAATCAACTTGCCATGGACGATACCCGCCCAAACATTGACGGCGAACCGTTCTTGATGAGCATGCACCCGTGTAGCATGTGGATTTGCGTGCGCCCACACGTGAGAATTGTGCATGTTAAACACACCTTCACGTGTGAAACAGGCCTCATCTGAGAACAGCACATAAGCCGGAAAATTAGGCTGCACCGCTGTCTGCTGCAGAAACCAGCGTGCGAATTCCACACGAAGAGGGTAATCCCGAGGTTGTAATGCCTGGACTCTCTGACGATGAAACGGATGTAACTGCTGCTCGTGCAACACTCTCCAGACCAGGTCGTGGTTCACACCGAGGATACGTGCAACACCTCGCGTGCTTGCGCTTGGATTGTCCTCAAATCGCCGTAGGATTTCTTCTTCCATGTCAGGAGTGCGCACGTTTCTCTCCCGACCAGTGTCATGCATGTTTGCATGGAATGTTCCAGTTTCTCGCAGTCGCCGATGCAAATGCGCAAACGTTTTGTGGTTTGGCACACGTCTGTTTGGGAAGCGCTGTCGGTACGACCTCACAGCAGCTCCTCCGTTTCCATTGGCAGCCCCATACACCATATGCATGTCAGCCATCTCAGCAGTCGTGAAGCGCTCCATGTTACGCGTACTACGTCCGATTTAAGAATGCCCGCGGCCGCGAGTCTAGCCCACTTCACCTTTTAGCCAATTGCAGCGGCGCCCTCTCGCGCCGAATGGTGACGTCAGCGGACATACACTTATAGACGAAAAGGGTTTGTCTTGGTGTTGCCTATCCCCCATTACAATTTGTACAGAAAGTTTTCAAACACCCTGTGTGTGTATATATATAATATATATATATATATATATATATATATATATATATATATATATATATATATATATACCGGGTGATTACAAATGATCTTTTCGATTTTAAACATTTATAATGAAAAAAACTAAGGAGGAAGTGTAGTTTACATTCCCCTGTTGTGCCCAGTGTAGTTTACGTTCCCCTACATTATCCTAGTGTAGTTTGCGTTCCCCAACTTTGTCCGCGTATACCTAATCAAATAAAACGTTAAAACTAACGAAAATATTACAACTTAACCTAACCAATCATCAATCTCTATATATATATATATATATATATATATATATATATCTGGTATTCACGAATAACACGAACTTCATTGCTGATATAAAAATAACCCCAACCATTATCTCAGACCACAACATAACCGAGTTATCAGCAAATATGGCAATAACATACAGACAATAGACAATACACATATAGAAGGAAGAAGCACATTTGGGGCTTTTAACTTAAACTTCAAGACCATAAATTTGGAAGAAATCAGATCACACATGTCCCAAATAGAGTGGAGAACAGCTTTAGAGAATAAAACAACGGGGGAAATGCTAACAACCTTGGAAGAAAAGACGCTGAAAATTTTAGAAAAATATGCTCCGAAAGCACAGACAAAAGGAAAGAGGAACTGGCTAGAGAGGCAAAAGAGAAGAATATTCCGCAAAAGAAAGAGAGTAACGGCGAAGTTAGCTAATTGCGGAGACAACAATGCCAGGAAAGTAATACAAGAAAAACTGGAGAGTATCAATAGGGAAATACAAACCCTGATTAAGGGTCATACAGAGAGGGAAGAGGAAAACGTGGTAGAAGCAATAAAGGAAAATCCACTTCTATAGCTATGTGAAAAGGAAAACAAAACAGCGCGCTAGCATCGAGCCCTTAAGGAAAGGAAATAATGAACTAACCGACGATCTAAAAGAAATAGCTGAAACATTGAGAGCCCAGTATGAATGGGTCTTCAGTACCCCAAAAAGTGACAAAGTGATACCTGACATAGATGCATTTTCGAAGAGAAATTGCAAGGCCAATGTATAACAGACTTTGATTTTATCTCAGAAGATGTAGCGAGAGCTATAGGACAAATGAAATCACATTTAGCTGCAGGTCCGGACAAATGGAACGCACTATTGATTAAAAACAGTAAAAATGAAATAGCTACACCCTTATACTGGATATGGAGAAGATCCCTAGACACTGGAGAAATACCGAGCATCTTGGAAAAGCGCGAGCATTGTCTCTATATATAAAGGAGGGGAGAGATCTGAAGCAAAGAACTATAGACCAGTGTCATTGACGTCCCATCTCACCAAAATATTTGAAAGAAATAGTTAGAGAGAAAAATCTACGACTTCTTGGAGACACTGGAAAGATTCAACGAAAATCAGCACGGATTCCGATCGGGAAGATCATGCCTGTCACAACTTATAGAGCACTATAACAATATCCTAGATGCACTTGAAGGCAGTGAAAACTACGATGTCATATACACGGATTTTGCTAAAGCTTTCGACAAATGTGATCATGGTATAATAGCACATAAAATGAAACATATTGGAATAACAGGCAAAGTGGGAAAATGGATCTACGACTACCTCAGAGAACGTCTACAGTTGGTCAAAATTCAAAGTGTATCATCATCAGATTCAGAAGTACGCAGCTCAGTACCACAAGGTACAGTACTGGCCCCACTCCTGTTCATTATCATGCTAACAGACATAGACAGTGGAGTAAACAGCAACAGTATAGTAACATCCTTTGCAGAAGATACAAAGATCAGCAGAAAAATCAGCGATGCAAATCAAGTGGAGGCCTTGCAGAGGGACACGAACAAAATATACACATGGTCAAAAAACAACAATATGAATTTTAACACCGAGAAATTTCAGCTCTTGAGATATGGTAGAAATGAAGGACTTAAACATACTAAATATCATGTTCCAGATAGACAGGAAATTCAGAGAAGCACGAAAGCGGTCGATTTGGGCGTAATAATGACCGATGATGTGAAATTCGAGACACAAAATCAAATAGCGGAACAGGTACTGAGAACGTTCAAAAGAAGGGACAAGACAGTAATGATTCCCTGCTGAGAACACTGATCATACCAAAATTTGAATACTACTCAGTTTTAACGTCCCCATATAAAAAGGAAGAAATTAATAAACTACGGGGTGTCCATAAAGTCACGCACCATCGGAAAATATATTTATTTTGTTGATTTATTTTTTTGGTTTTATTTATTTGTTCGGGTCTTTTCCATTTGGCGGCAGGCGGTTTTTTTTAACCAAATTTTCACCAGTAATACTTTTTTGTGTGCTAAATACGAATCTAACATTCTTTTTTGAGAGAAATGAAAGGAAAATATCGAAAAAAAAGATTTTAAATACGAACTACTTTATACGGCGTACGAAAGGGAAATATTTATTTGAAATCAGCTATACCCTTTAATATTTTTCTAAATATATCTTCGTTTTCATTACGCTTCCGCCAAATAAATTCGCATAAGTACGAGTCTACCATCTGACGGTGTGTACCACAATGTCTTTTATTCCGGTGTTTCATGATAGGCCACATGCTTTCAATACCTTGGGTATGTGCACCACTGTTTGGGTCGACGAAATTTTCTGAATGGTTCACTGTTTCATGCAAATAATTGTAGCCTTCTAGTTTTCCTATGTTCTGGTAGGCTTTCCACTTGTAACTAATAACACAGCTCAACCAAAAAATTTTTTGTTTCGTTGCCAAGGAAATTCGTACGAATTTAGGGTATTTTGGGGTTGCTGAATTCCAAAATGAAAGTAGTTTTTCTGATTTGGCTCTAGTTCTTGAGATAATGAATACCCTCAATTAATAAGAAACGTAACCATAACGCGTGCATATGGGAAACTATCGGAACATTCTAGATGGTGAGACGCGAATATTCTTAGTGTTTACTCCGCGATCATTCTAGAATATTCCCCCTCCGTATATAAGTCATCGGCCACCCAACCAGTAGTCAGTTGACAGTTGGCAGTGGAGCGGTACGTGTAAAGATGGTAAACTTCTTGCTTGGGCAGCAAAGTGGATATACGAAGTACCCTTGTTTCATCTGTTTATGGGATAGTAGGCAAGGCAAGATCATTGGAAAAAAGTGACATGGCCTTCAAGAGAAAACATGACTGTAGGTGCAGCGAACATCATTAACGAGCCTTTGGTTGACAGGGAAAAAATCATCCTCCCACCACTTCATATCAAGCTGGGACTAATGAAACAATTTGTTAAGGCCTTGGACAAAGATGGCGATTGCTTCAAATACATTTGTAGATCGTTCCCTGGACTAAGTATGGAAAAACTAAAAGCTGGAATCTTTGATGGCCCTCAAATCCGTACACTTATCAAGGATTCTAATTTCACAAAATTTATGAATGGTGTTGAAGCTTCTGCCTGGTGCAGTTATGTCTCAGTTGTCAAGAACTTCTTGGGTAACCACAAAGCAGACAATTATGAAGAACTGGTGCAAAACATGCTCACAAACTTTGAAAAGTTGGGTACTAATATGAGCATAAAGGTACACTTTCTCCATAGCCACTTACACAGATTTCCGGATAATCTTGGTGATTTTAGCGAGGAACAAGGGGAGAGGTTTCATCAAGATATCAAGGTGATGGAGGAAAGGTATCAAGGCAGATGGGACAGACACATGATGGCAGACTATTGCTGGAACCTCCAACGTGATTGTCATGATAACCCACATAAAAGAGAATCGTACAAACAGAGATTTACTATACATTAATTGTAATTATGCGAATCAGCTTACTGTGTTTATCTATTATACTTAATAAAATGCCATTATGTATTTCATGTGTTTACTTTTGTATGATTTGAGACAATTTAAATGCGATTTGTAAGTAGGCTCCGCCTGAACATTAAATTTTTTGCATTTTTACGTGTTTCAATGGGGTACCAATTATCTCATAAATTAGAGCCAATCTAGCAAAACCGATGTCGTATTCGGAATCAGCACCACAAAGTTACCCCAAAATCACTCTAATATGATTGGCAATAAAATGAGTGTTGACCAGTGTAATAGTAGTCCCTGGGCGGATGTTGGCTTTAATGCAGGACAACAGCGTTTTTTCATCTCTTCTAGGGACGGCATACAGAAATACTTCTTTGGTCTCCCTGCATACTCCACCGAATACCCATTGGGGCGGAAGCATTCTTCCCCTGTCATACTTCCGCTTACTGTAGCAGGTTTCATCTATTTCTACAGTTAGACCTGGTCCACCGATAACTGCAGGGGTAGCGAGTAAAGACGCAGCGCATATCTGAAACAGAGCCGATTACATTAAGTTAGATTAGGTTAAGTTAGGTTAGGTTAGGTTAGGTTATAATTGTTATATTATGTAGATCTTACCTCTCTTAAATAATTATTGAAATCAACTGCTGTAGTGTGGGATATCTCAAGCTCTTTCTCGCAGTACTTTATACTTCATATTTTCCTTTCATTTCTCTCAAAAAAGAATGTTAGATTCGTATTTAGCACACAAAAAAGTATTACTGGTGAAAATTTGGTTAAAAAAACCGCCTGCCGCCAAATGGAAAAGATCCATCTGTTCAAAATGATTCCCACCAATCTCAAAACATGTTTGTAAACGAAAAAGCAGGTTTCTTTGAATGTTGTTCAACATATTTAGCCTGATGGAGACATAAATAAATCGACATTGCTTATGTTCCTATGATGCGTGACTTTATGGACACCCTGTCGAAGAAACGCAGAGACATTTCACAGCCAAGATTGATGGCTGCAAAGAACTCAACTATTGGGAAAGACTACATAAACTAAATCTGTACTCCCTGGAAAGAAGAGAGGGGTACACCATAATCTCCATATGGAAAATGATCGAAAAACTGGTACCAAACGTAAAACTAAACCCAATTACCATCCAAATAACGCTGGAAAATAGGAACGGCAGAATGTGTAGTGTTCCCAAATTAAAGGCCCGACAAGGGACCTCCTCAACTCTGAAGTTAAATAGCTTGGTTGTCAGGGAGCCAAGACTTTTTAACCAGCTTCCAAAGGACCTCAGAAACGTTACAGGGGTCAAAGTTGACGTCTTCAAGAGAAGACTAGATGCCTGGCTGAGGACGGCACCAGATGAGCCGGGTGTACCTGGCTATGTGCGGTCGAGAGTGCACGAGAGCAACTCACTCCTCCACAAAGCCATGCCTAGAGGCGGGGCCACCAGTTTGACCATCGTGTGAAGAGAGACCAACATACGGAACCTAAACGAGGTTAACGAGAATGTTAATCTTTGTAACCTTAGCTGAGACCACCCCCCCAACTTCCGGCTCCACCTCTTCTTTCCCACTATTTAAACCTTTTAATGGTATATAAAAGATTGTCTGTTTTTTCCGGTTAATAAAGCTTGAGAATGCTCCAGTGATTGGAGCGAAACGTCTCAACTCCTGCTTTCATTTTCCTGCATGAAATAAATAAATATATATATATATAAAAGGGAAAAGAGTATAACTGTTTGTAAACAACGTTAAAAATCGATATAAAAATATAATTTACTCAAAAGATGAAATTTACACTAGTTTATCGGCCTTTGAGTAACAATGTTTTGATGTTGTTTAACCCCTTTCGTAAACGTACTGCACTGCAATCCAAAATAAAGAAGAGAAAAACTCCACACACACACACACACACACACACACACATATATATATATATATATATATATATATATATATATATATATATATATATATATATATAATTCTTTGGTTAGGAACATATTTTTTGTCTAAAAATTCGGAAACAAATCAGTCAAACAACTGAACTGGAAAACCATTCTCGTCGAAAAAATTTACAAAATCAAACTCACGACGGAGGCAATCATATAAAGAACAAATATTTTCATTTTTCGAGGTTATAATATTTGTTTATTTATATATATATATATATATGTATGGAGAGAGAGAGAGAGAGAGAGAGAGAGAGAGAGAGAAAGAGAGAGAGAGAGAGAAGAGAAAGAGAGAGAGAGAGGGGACTCAAAACATTCTATTTATATACATACGAATATAATACATTCAGTCAGATGTTTCGGAGGCTCACTTTCTGTTCTGTATCTTCAGTAGCATTAACTTTAAAATGGTTCCATTACCAACCAAAACACTAAGATAATATTATTATAATCCGATCGAGTTCCGATTATCCATTAGCAAATGCCTCGTTTCTGTGAATGACAATAATAAAGAAGATGGCCAGAAATTGGCACAGCTCTCGGGTCAACTACCGCGACCAATTGCGCTAACTCCTAGTTCATTAGTTCCAGCACCACCAGTAGTGCAACCTTTAACCTCAGTATCTTCGCTTCACTTTTAAGAAACGGTGTTACCCACTGAGCTTCGGGCGATGGCGTTCCCGCGTTTAAAGTTCATGTTGAAACTAATCGGTGTAACGCAATTTTTTACTGGTTTGGGTGATTAATAAAAAAATAATTTGCTAAATTTAAAAACACTCGACACACCTCAATGACTATCAATATTCTTTCCTCGCGATTCGAACACCAGTTCGAATCGCAGGGGTTAGACAAAACAACTCTTTATTAATCTCGGTGCTTTGCCTACTTCAACTCGTTATTTGACAGTTTTCGCACGGGCTTAAATCGAATAAATTTCCAGGCCATCGTCCGAGTTTAACTAGTCAAAAACTGTTACACTGATGTCATTTGTCAGAACTACAGAAAAATACCCCAAACCAGTAAAAGGCAAAATAGCTCAGAAGAAACTTATTAACTTATCATCATTATAGACTGTTTCACAAAGGATTTGTAGCGAAATTCCTAAAGATTATTTAGAAAAACGCGTGTCTTCAGTGCCATGCAGATGTTCTGATATTATTAAGGCCAGGAACAGATATACAAAATACTGATTATATACTTTTGTTCTGTACAAATTTAATTTATAACATATTATTCGTACAGTAAATAAAAACGCATTTCCCCAAAATGTTTTTTTTTAACCCAATATAATTCTCATAAGAATTTCCATTAAATTCGGACGTGTTCTCAGACCTATCACTAGTAACCGATGACTAGTAACCTTTGATTAACCTTTGGTTTGCTTCCGACCGAATTGTTCATTTTGACGAAGGTCAAGCTTTTCACTCCACCTTAAACCTACAGTTTGACGTGGAATCCGAACCACGCCCCACCAGCAGTCCAGTGTCTTAACCAATATATATATATATATACTGTATATGTATATATATATGTATATATATATATATATATATATATATATATATATATATATATATAACTGCAAACACGCAGTATAATTAACGTAAAGAACGACGCTTGTATAGGATATATTCCGCGCAAGATGAGAGAGAGAGAACGAAACAAATGAAAAAATGAGGTAACCACCCGGGAATCGAACCAGGGATCTTCCGTTTGCCGGTCAGATATGATAACCATTACACCATGGGCCTCACTCATTCAAATGCCGTAATTCTTCTACATACGCGCAGAAACCAATGCCCCAAGGGGGCACCTCCCGCATGCCGTAACATTATATACATTTAACTGCAAACACGCAGTATAATTAACGTAAAGAACGACGCTTGTATAGGAGATATTCCGCGCAAGATGAGAGAGAGAGAACGAAACAAATGAAAAAATGATTTCTGCGCGTATGTAGAAGAATTACGGCATTTGAATGAGTGAGGCCTATGGTGTAATGGTTATCATATCTGACCGGCAATCGGAAGATCCCGGGTTCGATTCCCGGGTGGTTACCTCATTTTTTCATTTGTTTTTCTCTCTCTTCTCTCATCTTGCGCGGAATATCTCCTATACAAGCGTCGTTCTTTACGTTGATATATATATATATATATATATATATATATATAATATATATATATAATATATTATATATTATAGTGTCACAGTTTATGTATATACCAAATTATAAGCCATCAATATGCTGCGGGTATCTTGTGATGCTATAATTTTGAT
The DNA here is from genome assembly GCA_023014485.1 of Bathynomus jamesi. NCBI lineage: Eukaryota > Metazoa > Arthropoda > Malacostraca > Isopoda > Cirolanidae > Bathynomus > Bathynomus jamesi. The sequence continues at coordinate 280,847 of JAJOZX010004360.1, read as the reverse complement.
ATGCTTATTAGATAATTAATAAAGTTATTAATTAGCTTATGAGGATCGCCAGATATTGTGTCATAAATGAAGATAAAGGATACGTTCCACGGGTTTTTAGTTAATTTATAATAATAGATAAATTACATATTGATTAACAAAGTATGGTACGCATGGTACCAAAAATGCACTCGATTATAATATAGCATTTAAGTTCGGAGCGTTTTTACGGCGCCCCCCTCCCCAAAAAAAAACAATAAACATTTCTATAAACATGGAAAAACATAACTACAAAACAGTAAATACTGTAAAATGCTGTACACTAGTTCTACACATGGTACTTACTGTAAGAAAACATAAATAAATAAGGCAGTACTAAGGCACAACTAAATAAAATATACTACAATATTTCACACACATTACAGTCATTACACGCATGTGGGACGATACCTGACAAGATGCTCTCTAAGTGTACTGGTCCGCTAAAACTGCTTTACAAATACCGGACAAAAGTAACAAAAATTAGTCCCTTACTAGGAGCGTCCGGTATTCAGAAGTCCGAGATTCAGAGGTTTCACTGCATCTAAAAACTAAAAACAAAACCTTATTTGACCTAACCTAACTTTAGTGCCATATTGTCGAAAAGGGCGTGATAAGTGTTTTGGATTAAGTAAGGGCTCGAAGGTTTGATTTCTGATAAGTCATTAGAAAGTGAGGTACTCACTAATCTAGCCGAACCTAACCTAACCAAACCATAACTAACCTAACCTCGCGTAACCTAACCTAATCAGGACTAAAGTAACTTTTTTTCGACAGTGAAAAATGTTTCCACCTTTTTTATATAAAGTTTTTAAAGTTCCGAGATACCAAAAGTTTTACCTCACAAAAAATTACCCCACTACATCTGTAAATTATCACACACCCGACTTCACTTATGTCCAGTAGCCTACACACACACACACACACACACACACACCTATTCGATTTATTTCGGCCACGCCAAAGAACCATTAGCATTTTATTATAGCGCTTTACTTAATGCGTTTAACAAGTGCAAGTTCATTGAATGATAATCATCAGCCATATAAAAAAATCAATTGTTTGGGGTCATGAATAATGATGAATTTGCGATCTAACTTTCAAAATTAACGTTATAAATGGGACCAAAATAGAGCTATAATAATGATAATAAAAAAAGGTCAGACACGCACAATTTATTCTTGAACTCAGTCGATCGTAATCAGTCGATTAACATATAAATTTGCTATCAGTTTATTTTTCAGACATACATACATGCATATATATGGATGTACGTATCTGGGTACAAAGAAAACGTGTCGTAATTTGGGGACATTTTTCATATATTGTAGAAAACTTCCCAAAATATGACTAAAATTAAAAAAAAACATAAATAAAATAGAAGTGTAAAATTATACAACCTTTCATAGTTTTTAGGTTAGCAAATATGGGAGGCATTCTGAGGACATAATACAATTTTGTACAAAATAGGACTTTTTTATTTTAAATAAAATATTAATATATAGAAAAAAAATCTTTCGTTTATAGTTACAAAAATTACATTGGTCAGAACGCAAGAAATGTTAATGAAAAACTAATTAAAAGGTGATAAAAATTCAAATTGACACCTTGAACATACTCGTCATTCAATTTGTATCTGGTAGTGAGCGCCACTTTGTCACCCTTAAAAACATACAAACCGAACAGAATTTGCGAACTCGTACGATTCCGAGGACGTTTGCAAAATTTGCCAATAATGTTAGTGATTGTTACCAGATGCTGTTCGCTTAATTTTCAAGATACCCCTGGAAAATGTCCCCAGTTTTTTCTGAGTTCCCACTTTACTTAGTTTATCTGCGTGTATGTCCTAAAATAGCATATCCGTACATACATAGACCTACTTACATACACACACATACATAATAAAATACGTGTTGTAAAACAACCAAATAACATGGCTAACTATTTGGCAGCCAATCCAAATTGTTAATTTAACCATGCAATGATTGTTCTTACATGTTCATAGTTCCGGTAACAAACTTAAATGTTTGGTGTAATCATAAAATGGTTGGTTGCTATCAAAATATTTGGCTGTTACAACTAAGTGGTGTAGTGGTTTGCATCGCTGACTTCGAATCCATCGGTCCCGGGATCGAGATCCGGTGACGGCAGGCAGCGCGCAGCAAATCCCAGCTGTTCCACACAATAAAAAAAAAATTGTTTGGTAGATAAATGGGTACCCTGAGTAGTCTAGTGGTTAAGATTGCTGATCGGGAGGTCGTGAGATCGAGTCCGGGCGAGGACTTTGTAATTTCTGACCACCCGTCGTGGGGCCTGGTTCTGATTCCACGTTAAACCGTAGGTCTAAGGTGGCGTGAAAAGCTTCACCTTCGTCAGAATGAACAATTCGGGGATGCAAAACCAAAGTTAACCAAGGTTATATGTTGTTTCTCTAAATTTTAATGCGAAAACAGTGCCGTATACTGTGATGGGTTGGGACTTTTTGCGTGACAAACCTATTTTATCGACCGACGAAATTCTCAGAATGTGAACGAAATTTTCTAGAAGGCAAAATATTCGAAGGAACTGTTTCAATCTCCGCAAACAAAAACGACAAAGCATAAAATGATCAAACATAAACGAATTTGATCTAACGTAAGTTAAGTGAGCCTAATTAAGCATAATCTGACCTGGAGTAATCAAACCTAACCTAATTATACCATAAGTCCCAATCGGTTATAATTAAAGCGAAAATCCATCTGGCGGATCTCACACTGATGACGTAATCGATTACTAAGAAAAGAATATTTGCCGAGATTCTTATATTTTGCATTTTGAATAATCAATAAATATTTCTAAACTTATTATGAACTTTTCATTGTTTGATTTTTTTTTTTTTTCTTTAATTATAACCGATTGGAACTTATGGGCCACCCTTAGAATAAACTCTTTCTTGACACCATTTTCACATGAAATTATAGTCTTTCATTTCTTTTGTCCCCAAATGTGTATATAATATTGCTGAATGTGGCCCCGAAAGCATAAAAATTATTTTAAATTTATTCGAAAGAATATTTAAAACGAAGAAAATAAACGGTGATTTTATACAAACGTGTTTTTATAATAATTTCAATCTTTGAAAAGATTGAAAAAGATACACACAATTATTATGTAATTTCCCAGTCATTCTATAAAGGTTAGTCAAATTATTAATCTTTATCCAAGTTTACGAAAAAATGTCACAAAAACCTAAGTTGAATGACGATCCTTACTCGTATTAAAATTATCGTTAATCCTTTTTCGCGTCGAACTGATCAGTTTATTATTTAAATGGCGTTATATGTATATGAAGCTAATCAAGAGAACAAGACCACAAACCGTTGAAGATAGTCATTCAACTTTTTAACAATCTCTCCCCAGTGTATTTGACTAATAATGAAAAACAATGTATCTGACTACTTTCACGTGAGTAATTTGACTATTCATATCAATATAATAATAGTGCATTGAGTAGTAACTAAGATTTAGCGACATATTTTCTGACCACCTTACTCGTTAAGGAAATGCAATACATCTGCTCACCCTTACGTATTTCACGAAAGTAACCTGACCCTGTGTGTATATATAAAATGTACAAATTTTTAGTTACCCTTCTATTATAACACAATGTATAGTATAAATGTACCTAAATAACAATTTAATGTGGTAATCAAAGGTAATCTGGCAATTATCTTTGATATAATAATTCGTGCATTTCTTCTAAAAGTTTTCAAATGAGTATCATTGTGTAAATAGGATGCACGTCAATTTTTGCCTTAAAACCCTTCCACTATTTATAGTGGATATGTGTCATGTTTCTAGTTAACATGAATAAGAAACGCCCCATTGGCCATATGATTCGTTTCGCTTTTCAAAATTTAGTCTATCTGCCAATTAACCACAAAATGAAACTAGTCAACTGATTTAAAAGTAGAACGAGCAATTGGTCATTTGATATGTTTCAAGAAAATTAAATAAGTCAGTTTATTTGGCATCGCCAAGTGAGGGGTTCGTCCCAAGACTAGCTGCAAATTAATTAACCTTGATTTTGCTTCCGCCCGAATTGTTCATTCTGACGAAGGTCAAGCTTGTCACTTCACCTTAGACCTCAGTTCAACGTGGAATCCGAACCACGTCCGACCACGGGCGGTCAGAAATTACAGTCCTCGCCCGGACTCGATTTCACGACCTCCGGATCAGCAGCCGGGCGTCTTAACCAGTTGGCTGCCCAGGGTACCCATTTATCTACCGCTGAAAAAAAATTCAGTGTGGGAATATGACACAAATAAAACTACCATAACGACCAGAGGTTTTTAATATGGCTAAATAAATTCGTCTGGCATTAACAGGGTGCATGGCAAGATAGTAGTTAAAGGATTATTAAGCATTTAATTTATTATTATTAGTAGTAGTAGTAGTAGTAGTAGTAGTAGTAGTAGTGCCGGTTAAAATCCTGGCGCTTACATTTACTTTACTGGAAGCTAACTGGGCATTTCTGACACAATAAAGAGGATAAACACTTTCGCGTGAGAACCATTCTAACTTTTCCAGAACTCTCAAAACTTGCCTTTGGCTGACGTCATTTTATTGACAAGAAATTTTCTCGAAGGGCAAATTTTTTATTGATTGATTGATTAAGCGTAATCCTTCTGGCGTCGCAACATCGAGGTCATTAAAGTTGGACAAATTTCCAACGTGTCCGTTAGTAACTATGTTTCGAAACGTCAAAATCGATAAATGCCTGCAGGGTTGCAAAGGAACAAAAAATTTGACATTTTAAACTGTCTATCACGATCATGGGACCTTAACCTGACAGAGAATTTATGTATAGAGCTGAATACCTCGGTTCTAAACCGAAAGCCCACAATCAGTTGAAAGAACACGTAAGTAAAAAATGGAATCATTCAGGAAACAAGTGACGAACTTAGTAAAAACTATAACAATGGATTAGTCGAAGTGATAAAAGCCAAAGGTGATCGCACGAAGTATTAGTGGAGAAGGTATGATCATACTTGTTCGTGTTGTTTCAATGATTTTCGCATCAGTGTTGATGGTGTTACAATGATATTCGCGTCACTGTTGATGGTGTTACGATGATATTCGAATCAGTTTTGATGGTGTTACAATGATATTTGCATCAGTGTTGATAGTGTTACAATGATATTCGCATCGGTGTTGATGGTGTTACAATGATATTGGCATCAGTGTTGGTGTTACATATAACTATTACAAGAATGTTTAACTTTATTAAAATATTACTGATCGTCTTATATAAGAAAATATAAAAATAAAAGTGAAAATCAAATAAATTAAAGAAGATATGGGCATTTCTGCGTAACTGTACTCACACACACACACACCAACACATACACACACACACACACACACACACACACACACATATTATATATATATATAATGAAAATAACCGCGAAGGAAAAAGGAAACACAAAATGGTGCTCAAGCGCTTTCGTCTAATGACATCCTCAGACGAAAGCGCTTGAGCACCATTCTGTGTTTCCTTTTTCCTTCGTGGTTATTTCATCATAAATATTATTCACGTGTTACTTTCGTGAAATAATTTATATATATATATATATATATATATATAATATATATATATATATATATATACTGTATATATGCATATACATATACTACAACAACCGCTGCGCCTTGCACAGCAAAACCCCCGAAACAATCTAGGAGGGAATGGGGGGAAGATGTGTTACTAAAACATTCTCTGGTTTTCCCTTAATGTGTATACTAAATTTAATGCAGACTACCCTGGCAGTTTAAGGAGCCTCCTCACAGTCCCCGTTCCAGCGGAGGCACTGTGTGAGGCGGATGTGTTACTATAATCTTCCCTAGTTCTCCTCATCATCCCCTACATATATATATATATATATATATATATATATAGAGAGAGAGAGAGAGGAGAGAGAGAGAGAGAGAGAGAGAGAGGAGGGGCGACAAGCTTGACCTTCGTGAAATGAGGAATCATTGCACGGAACATTTGAAAGGTTGAAAGGTATATATATATATATATATATATATATATATATATATATATATATATATATATATGTAACTGTTTCTCTCCAACCGTTTGTGTAACTTTATAAGTTTGACCGTGTAGGTTGCGTGAATGAATATTAAATAAGAGAATTTTCGACTTTCTCTGAACTTAATTTTCAAAAGGGTTTTTTTTTGTATTATTTTAAAAAGTTTTTATTCATTTTTGAATGAAGTTCAATTTTGTATCGTAATCACTATTTCAGAGGAACTTTCTTATTTTAATTGTACAATTAATTAATTATGTAATTATTTAAAAATGTTGCGCAAAATTATTGTCAATTGTCTAAATTTATTTATTTTTTATTTTTTCTTATATATACCGGGTGTCCGAGAATTATCTGTACAATTTTTGGCTGTTATTAAAAGTCAACCATGAAGTGTAGAAATTCCAGTTTGTCCATTTTACAGAGAATCTCATTATGTTTTTTCTGATACCACGTTTTGACAAGTTTTTTAGAAATGTACGCCGGTGACAGACATTGATGATTTAAAAGCAAGAATCACAGCTGCCATTGAGCGAATTGATGTGGATATGCTGCAGCGTACATGGCAGCATTTGGAGTATCGATTGGATGTTTTGCAATCACTAATGGTGCACATATCGAATGTTTGTAACAACGTTACTTTAATAAAAGAAACTTTTGAAAATACAGATTCTAAATAATCTTGTTTAAGAATTTTACGTGTGTTATCAAGAATTTTATTAAAAGATGAAATTGTACAGATAATGTTCGGACATACTGGAATTTCTAAAAAACTTGTCAAAACTTGGTATCAGAAAAAACTTAATGAGATTCTCTGTAAAATGGGACAACACTGGAATTTCTACACTTCATGGTTGACTTTTAATAACAGCCAAATATTGTAATATTGTACAGATAATTCTCGGACACCCTGTACCTATATATATATATATATATATATATATATATATATAGCTCCTCGATGGTGTAGTGGTTAGCGTCGCTGACTACGAATCCATCGGCCCCGGGTTCGAGACCCGACGGCAGCCGGCGCGCAGCAAAACCCAGCTGTTCATCCTTCCACACAATAAAGAAAGTGGTTGGTCGGTAAAAATGGGTACCCTAGGTGGCCTAGTGGCTGCTGATGGGGCGTGGTTCGGATTCCACGTTAAACTGTAGGTCTAAGGTGGAGTGAAAAGCTTGACCTTCGTCAGAATGAACAATTCGGGCGGAAGCTAACCAAAGGTTAAAAATGACCAAAGGTATATATATATATATATATATATATATGAAAATTATTTCACGAAAGTAACATGTGAATAATATTTATGATGAAAATAACCACCATTCTGTGTTTCCTTTTTCCTTCGTGGTTATTTTCATCATCATCATATATATATATATATACTTATATATATATATATACACACTAGAATGCACGCTGAGCCTTGTGCAGCAAAAGCCTCCTGAAACACAACCTAGGGGGTACTGGGAGAGGCGAGTGTGTTACAAAAACCTTCTCTGGTTCACCCTTTAAGTGTATACTAAATTTGTTGCACATTATCCTAGTCGTTAAAGCGTGTATAAACGAACATAGAACAGAGCCACAGACATCATCATCATCATACCTACATATGAGGCCATTAGAATAGCACAGGCGTATCCCCCGGTTTCCCGATAAGCACGCTGTATCCCGTGGTTGTGACGCGCTCCCACACGGGCTTCAGACTAAAACCATTAAACTCGGTTCAGTCGTTAACGAGTAATAACATTCGCTAACTTAAATGCGTTTATCTCAAAACTTGATTTTCGGGCGTACGCCCTTTCTATTTTATACGCCTCACATATAAATAACATGTATGTATATACAGGGTGGCCCCAAAAAAATGGCACCAATTTTGAGAAGTGATATCTCAATAACCATTGCAGTTAGGGATTTTTAAAAAAACAACCAAATGAAAGATAATTCTTTTCTCTTTAGATACTTATTCAATAGCTTGATGGTTATAAACCCATGTAATGCCAAAAATTGGCTTATAAGAAAAATATACAAAAAAAAGTTGCGCATTTATATTTATTCCTTTTAGTTTTTTCTAATTAATTATCTTCTAATTTACGGTCTTTAAACGAAGTTCTGTGGTTTTAAGTTAAACTTAATTTTCAATAAATGGCTCAATCTGCCCTCCATTATGGTCAACCACAGCCTGTAATCTCGCCTTCCATTTTGAAATTGCCTTTGAGATCGTCACTTGTGAGAGATTTTCCCATGC
>JAJOZX010004360.1:192500-267500 GCA_023014485.1 Bathynomus jamesi | reverse complement strand
CGACGATTCGGAGTATTACACTTGATACATATATGTATATATATCAAAGTGGGGGCTACATTTTGACCTTCGTCAGAGTGAGCAGTTCAAGTGGAAGCAAAACTAAGATATATATATATATATATTGGCCTTCTGCCCTGCGCAACGGTAACACGTGTTTCGATCGAAGTTCGTAGAAAAGCTGAATAATGGTGAAAATCTAGCAGTAAATTATTTTTTGTGTTCAGTACTTGTGTGAATATCTAGTGCAGGAAAAGTGATATTTCTTAAGTGGTGAAAGTACGACATATACCATAAAGAGTAAAACAAAGCAAATTATCCTTACTCGATTAGTTCCCTCTGAAAAACAATTAAAATGAAATTTTACTGGAGGTGCCCATCTATACGTTTGAAACAAGACACTTTGTCTTTTCCTCAAAATTCCTACAGCTATCCCCTGATCAAACCTAGGCCTAGGCTAGGCTAGATTGTTGAACTTTCCCAAAGAATGGAGGAGCTTATTCGTAAGAGATTTCGAAGTATCTGCACCCAGCGGCGCAAATACCGCATTCGTCATTTGCATCCGAATATCACACCTCTAACGATCTTAAGACCTCGTGAGGCCTCCCCTAAAAAGGCCTCGGACTCGAGGCCTTTGAAAAGTGTATGTCCTCACCCTCGCCTCGCTCGTGGATTTCTGAAGGTCTTGGCCTCGGCCTCGCGTGGCATTCTCCATTCTACGGAGTAACGGAGACCACTCACTCCCCCTCACTCCCCTATTGTGAAAACCTCCCTGCACCTCACCTTCTCCTTCCTGAGTAAATTTTTCGCTCACCAATCTTTATATATTGTTGTTTATAAATATCAAGGAAATGGATAACCGATTCCTACAATGCAGCAAGGTTTACAACAATACAACCGATGAATCAAAAGCAATTAGATTTGAGCTTTGTCAATTTCTCTTTGATTTTAACTGCTTGAATTTGAAAGATGAAGATATCACTCTTATAGCAAGTGCCAAACAACTAAATGGAGTAAAATATTTCTGTAAAAAATACAGAAACGGAAATAAATTCGTTTACAGTTTATGAAACAGAAAGAGATACTGAAGAAGCGGCAAAAGAAAAAAATATAAATAACGAGCAGAAAGAAACAGGAAAGGAGACGAAGAAAAGTGAAGCAGATACAAACGTGTCACATGTCGGAATACCGATACACGAACAGGGCGAAAAAATTATTGTAACGAAGGAACAGCGAAAAACAAGAGGAAAATCGCAATATATAGATTGAGGCTATCTTCAAAAAAGGAAATAAGACAAACAACAAAAACAAAGGCCCCGAGTGAAAATGTGGAAAGAACTGTATGCAAATACCACGCAAAGGACATTTGAAGATATAAGGAAGGACAGTGAATATATGAACACCACACCATGCGTAATTTCTATTATAATAACGGTTACTATAAATTCGGCAACAGCTTCAAATTTTATCACCCCACCATTTGCAAGCACTATGCAAGGCAGGGTGGGGGGTGTCAGGGGTAAGAAATGCTATCATCATCACTTTCCAACAAACTCAAAGAATAGGAAAAACGGTAAGAAACCTATAAATACAAATCAAGAAGCAAATTCTTTCGACATCCCAGACACAATACGACTACTAAGCCTCATACAGCACAGTCGACACAACTGACTGAGAACATCCGAGCCGATCCGTTACCAAGCAAGACACTACAAGAATGCCGCTAGCCCAATCGATCCCTCTCTCTCGTGGCTACTCCTCGGGCAATGGAAGCGCGCAGGCAAGCAAGCAAGGCTTCCTAGTGCGAGTGCTGCTGTTAATAGGAAAACGGAAACGGAGCTTTCTTGTTGCACCATAGGAGTACAGAACACGCGACACTGAACGAAATTGAATTTAGAATGTTCAAAAGACAACGCAAAACAGGAAACGTAAATATAGTCCTGGCAAATATTCAAGGGCTAAGACCGAACCACACAATAAACATTTTCATACCTGAAAGGATTTATAGAAGAAACAAGGACTGACTTCGCATGCCTCACAAAAGTTTGTGTATTATATACATACGAGAGAGCCATATAGCAGAGACAATAATAAGTAATTCAAGCAGCGACGTGGAGTTCTTCGCGGTAAAATTTGAAAAACTTAACGTGACACTACTAGTCATTTACAGACCTCAGAACACTCCAGCTACAAAATTCTCCGAATCCATTGTCGATATCAGAATTCCAATAAAGTCCTTAAACACCCCATCCCTAAATATAATACTCTGCGGTGATTTTAATTTTCCATTTATAAAATACAAAAGGGTGGGAAGAAATGTATATATACACCAGGACAATGGGAACACAAGGGGAAGAATGTTGATAGCCCTAACAAATGAATTTATGTTAACGCAGGAGATAACAGATAACACCAGAAAAAATAACTGCCTGGACCTGGTATTCACGAACACCAAATTAGACAATAAACTGGGAAGAAATCAGATCCCATATGGCACAAATAGAGTGGAAAATAGCCTTAGAGGATAAAACAACCGAAGAAATGGTAATAACCTTGGAAGAAAAGACGGTGGAAATTTTAGAAAAATATGTTCCGAAAGTACAGCCACCGAAAAAGAGGAATTATTTCGAGAGATAAAAGCGAACACTATTCTGCAAAAGGAGAGCAGCTACAAAATTAATTAATTAGAGCGGGAAGAGGAAGATGCGGTGAAAGCAATAAAAGATAACGAAAAATGCTTTTATAGCTTCGAAAAGAAAAACAAAAAGAAGAAAGCTACGCCATAATTTACATATGGAAAATGGTCGAAAATCTGGGCCAAACCTCAAACTAAACCCAATTAACATCCAACCAAACATTGAAAAATAGGAAAAGTAGAATGTGTAGTGTTTCCAAACTGAAAGCCAGACAAGGACAAGAGACACCCTCAACTCTGAAGGAAAATAGCTTGGCTGTCAGGTAACCAAGGCTTTTCAACCAGCTTCCGAAAGACATAAGCAACATCACTGGTGTCAAAGTCCAAGTCTTCAAAGGGGAACTAGACGCCTGGCTCAGGACGATACCAGATGAGCCGGGTGTGCCTGGCTATGTGCGATGGAGATCGCAAGAGAGCAAGTCGCTCTTCCACCAGCTTCACCTTCGTGTGAAGAGAAACCGACGCACGGAACAAATATATATATATATATATATATATATATATATATATATATATATATATATATATATATGCTTTCATTATACTGCAGCAATTTTAATTAGCAAATTAGAATTTATTTTTAATTAAATTACCATTTCCATTATATAATTTTAATTCTCAAACACACATTCTTGAACTGTTCTTAATTAGTGTAAGAACAACCATGTTTAAAACATTTTATCAAGGTTTTAAATTAAAAAGAACTGTTAAATTAGCGTAAAAATTATATATATGTATATATTATACTTTCTCTTCCGTTGAGGGAAGGAATAGGGATCGAAGTACGAACGGACGAAATCGACTAGCATGTTGACCTCTGTTTCCGGGGTGATTATGAGTAATTATCGTAGTAAGAAGCGAAGTTAAGAGACCCATAAACACAAGTTCCTTTCTTTCACCTTTGACCCTGATGATGACTAACCTTTGACTGGAAAAACATCAAGAAAAAACCTGTCACACGTAATGTACTTTTCCTCTTTCGCTTTAATAATGTTTTAACACGTATGACGTAATATTTACCAGTATCGATAGACAGATATATATATGAAAATTATTTCACGAAAGTAACACATGAAAAATATTTATGATGAATAAAACCACGAAGGAAAGGAAACACAGAATGGTGCTCCAGCGCTTTCGTCTAATGACATCCTCAGGAACACTGAGGATGTCATTAGACGAAAGCGCTTGAGCACCATTCTGTATTTCCTTTCCTTCGTGGTTTTATTCATATATATATATATATATATATATATATATATTATATATATATATATACTGTGTGTGTATATATATATGTTCGTCCTTCTTAGGATTTTAATTAGGTAAAATAATGTATTGCCCTCTTTCTTGGAATAAATTATTGTAATTCTACTTTCATTTTGGGAACGAAAGAACGATAATAATTAATCCGTTCCCCTGAAGGTTTCCGTTTGTGACTGCTTTGCATGATGTTGCACTCCACCATTTCGTCATTTATTACACATTACAAATACTTCTCATTGCAAAAACCTTAAAATATTAATTTATTACAAAGACGGGAGTAAAGGTTAAGATTTATAAATGTAGCCGAAATCTTTATTAAAAAATGTGCATCATTTCCACATTGGGGAAACTGAAACATTTGTCGGTCTTCGGTGAAAGTATAATTATAAATTATTATATGTTGTCGAAAAATGTGTGAAAGGTTTTTTTTTTTTTGTTCAATTCTGAAATATTCTATTTGGGTCGAACTTATTTTTACAGTCAAGTTCGATAATAAATTACTTTATAGTTAAACTGTTATAAAACCATTCGTTCAAACTTTAGAAGGTAGATACATTAGTGTTTATAAAAAGTTCATATATACTGAAAATATGCCTTAATTTACGGCCATTTGTTTTGGTAGAACCTAGTGCGCCAAACTGTATACAAATAAGTATAGGCGGATTTACATACAAGCAGAGTAGGCACCTGCCTAGGGCGGCAAATTTTGTCGTATTTCAGCATAAATATGGCAAAGAAAACAAAACTAGAAAATAACTAACTTATAAGCACTAACAAATTAAATGGATTCACGAATAAGTTTTAAAATAAAAAAAACACAGCAGCCTCTAATAGCAAACTAGCGAGATCAAATGGCGCAACTATTAGGCATTGTGGTGACAATTTCCTTGCCTAGGGGCGGCAAAATGCTAAGTACGCCTCCGCATATAAGTATTCACCAGAAATATTTTCTATAAATGTCGAACAACTGAAGAATTAAGTGTTTTGCGTGCGCCTATAGGAACGACGTGATCAAAGAGTTTAACGTCCTTAAAAGTATTTTCCAGGGTATAGATTCTTGCTCAATCAAAAAAATGGGTTTTAAAATCGGAAAATGTTTTTATTTTTATTTGAATACAAATATTAAAACTGATTAATGAATAAGAAAATAAAATAATAAAAACATAATAAATTTATATAATATAATTTGTAAAAATCTAACCTTTATTAATATCTTAGTATGAACGCCTTCATCTGACATTTGGATGATTGCTCTTTTTCAAATGTTATTCAGGTATAAATATTAATAATTATAGACAAAGATAAAGATTAAGGATACAGTATTACTAAAGGTTCTGGCAGAACTCATAATTTACTTTATAACAACTATTTTACACTGCTACATAAGTTACCTCCAAGGTGCTCAGCTTTGAAAATGTTTGTCAACCACAATGTCCCAAACCTTCCTAATGTAACAAAACACGCTCAATACAGTCTAACGCAAAGAATTAAAAAATAAGCCAACCCAATTATCCAAGCTATTTATCAGTCCTGCCATATGTTATAATGGGCTTCATGGTGTGAAAATGTTTGTCTGTAGCTTCATTTAAAATCGATATTGCTATTTTTCATTACCTGTATTTTTAAATTTAGTCTATTTCTGTCTTTTTTGGTTTTAATTATTACTGTTTGTCATATGGATTTCTGGCCTGACAGTAAAGTTTTTCATTTTCGTTAATATATTCACTAAATATTTATGAAGTAATTATTGTTATTTATATATAATTTAGGTATAGGGAGGCAATACTACATCATTATTTTACATCTTATACTCTCCTATTTTGTTTATAAAGCATATAAATTTGCATAATTGTTGTAAAAATAATCCTATAGGTGCTTTTCCTGCCAGAACATGGATACACCAAGTCGCTTTAAGTTAGAATTTATTTGAAGTCCTCTAATTCCTGTTACGTGAATAAGTCTATAAACATAATGCGATTACTTTTAAAGAAAAGTTGTTCTCGACTGTTTTTAGTTTGTCTTATTTTAAGCGAATTAAGGAGCAAAAACGTTTAAAAAACAAAATAGGCGCAAAATGAAAAGTTCTGTGTTGTGGCTCAGTCGATAACAGATGTACTGCACTGTAACAATAGTTTATGAGATTGTTTTACTTTTTCGATATAGTGTGAGGACCAGGTTTGTGGGCCGAGTTTAATTAATTAGATCTTTTTTGGTAGCAGTGTTCAGGATTCATACACTCAGAGAAATGCCATTAAATTAACAAAGCACTTACTACCTTCAAGAAAGAGTGCGTTGTCAAATACAGACATATTGTATTATATTTCAACTAGATTTCTTTGTTGTTATGAAATGCATCATCTTAGACCAAGGCTACACGAGCGACTTTGTTGCTGAGTCAGAGTTGCAAGGAGTCGCAGCGACCCAATCGCAGTTGCTGTTGTAAACTACATGGGCTGCGACAAGTGGGTGCAATTTCTTCGTTTTTAGACTGACGCTGTGACAAAGTCGCTCGCGTAGTCTACCGCACTTGAAACAATACAACCAATCCTCCGTGCGACTTTGTCGTGTCGCAGGGAATACGCAGCCGGATACGACAGAGAATAATTGTCGCAGCGACTGTGTGCTGTGTAGCTTGCCCCATAGGAAACAACAGTACCTATTCTTTGCGATCTGTCGTTACGTCTTCGTCGCAGCGACAAAGTCGCTCGTGTAGCCTTGGCCTTAGTAAAATTGATCATGATGCACACTGTTCAATTTACAAAGCTCGCTCTATTAGTTTTTAGTATTGTTTACTTCACAAGATTTTCTTTGAGAAACTGTGTACGTTTTGTAGGGATATATGAGCAATTGAATAACCAAAGATACCCTGTTTGTATAGTTTGTGTATATATATATATATATAGTTTTAAACTTTTGAAAAAAGTTCGCCTATGAACATGAAATTTCTAAAAAGCAAAGAATAGTAGTAATCAGTAATGACTGGGCTTTGATTTTTAAATTTTATTACTGTCACGAAAGATAATAAACTATCGAAGGAAAACAAAATATCACCAATAAGTAATATTTTGATTTTCAGAAACTTTGTTTCTAAGCGAACTTATTTCCGAAACTGTACATTTAACTGTAGATATTGCGAAATCGTTACAGAAAAACAGAAGTGAAAATTTTCTCTTTTCTTCTTTATATAAAAACCAACTAATGGAATGTTTATGCCAAGAATAATTGAATAGATAAGAGGCAAGTACGTATGCATGGGTAATTTATGAGATCGTCTAAAAGTGTCTCATCGTGCAAGAGTCTAAATAATGAGATATTCTCAATAAAAAATTTAATTATTTTCTCTGTGGAAATAAACACATCACATACAAATGGCTTTTCATATTAATAGTACAGTGCTGGGCGCTACGCATAAGCAGACTAAGCAATTAGAGCCCCAAGCAGCTTAATGGGGCCCTCCCTATTCGCTTTCTTATTATTTAGTATTTTCATAAAAACTTGCCTTTTTATTGTTGTTGTTGACTGTTGCTGCTAACTCAGAGACACGGGAGTTGACCATTCGTCTAGCACAGTGGTGGTGAACCTATGGCACGCGTGCACATTTGGGCACGCGATCAAATTTGCCCGGCACGCCTAAGCATAGAAATTGTTATCCCAAAAATGAGTATAAAATAATAAACTTAATGTTTATAATTTGGTGTAATATATATAAACTTTGGTGGGCACGCGAATTTTTTTTATGGTTTACATGGTTTTTTTTTGGCAGGCGACTGTAAAAAGGTTCGTCACTCCTGGTCTAGCAAGATAAAAACTAGTTTTCCTATGTATTTTTACTGGTTTTGGTTTTAAAATATTTTTTATTGTGAATCCATATTTATTTCAGGACTGTCAACTTAGAGTAATAATTTATAAAAGGCGGTACAGCCCGAATGTTTCTAAGTAATCGCTGATAAAACCGTGTAGCCTCGTTACTACGTCGACTGAGACGTTCTCGTATGTGAAGTCTTTGGGTACAGGGAGGTGGGACAGCTTCTCTGCCATCTGTTGCTTCACAGTGCCATCCACCGTGTTGCTGCATAGAGCGAAGATGACGGTCTGAGGCCTCAGATACCAGAAGTGCCGCCTCATCACTGCCAGTGACGCTTCTGCCACCTCGCGGTCCACTGCCCTATACCTCAGAAAACGCTGGTATAGTACCAGGTCATTCAACGGCGCATCAGCTGCTACAGGGGCCGCCAACCAAGCTGGTACATACAGAAGTGCGATGAACACCACGATCCTGTGCAGTTTGTCGACCAGCTCGGCGTCGAGCTCCAGCTGCCTACTGAACATCAGCAGTTTTGTGTAGTAGATGACCTGAAACAGAATAGGCACCATTGTAAGTAAGACAGGTTTATTGTTACCAATTACTTTGTTTGCGTTATAATGAAATGTTTATCTTTGAATAACATTTAAACTTATCTCTAGATTATTTTTGTTTGAAAATACTAACTTTAACCATCCATCATGCGTGGTGGTAGGTTCCTGGGCGCATGAGGTGAATGCCACGGCGTGGTTGTGTCCCGAGTACCAGGAGCGTGATCTCTGCCACTTCCCGGTAATCGTCTCTGACGAAACCAGAAGCTGTGCTCAGGAAGCTGACCGCCGCGTCCCGGAGTTCTATTAGCCACGTACTCTCCGCCAGATTCTCGACCTGCAGCTTGCAGTAGGTCGAGAGATCGAGCTCGTCCCATCTTCAAAAATAATAAACAAGAAAATTGTGTGAGAAAACTCTGAAGTTCCGGTTTGGCTTGCTGTTTTATAAACTAGTGGAATATCATGTGTGTCCTAACTTTACCTTGCACAAAAAATGAACTAACCTTCTCTTCAACTGATGAAACAAAAGATCAGTTGGTGCCGTAGTCCTTCCGAGCAGGGTGACGGCTACTGCCCCCACGATAAGCTCTAGGACGTGATGACGGCATCCCAGCTGGAGTAGCGGTCGCCCGAGCATGTTTTCCAGCCGGACAACTGCACCCTGCACCCTCCCCGTGTTGGTGGAAGTGGTGTCGAAGCAGAGTCCGATGACGCTCTCCTCACATCCCCAATCTTCGAGAGCATGTATGGTTGCCCGCGCCTGCGACAGTCCGGTGCCGTCAGCAACAGCTGGGACTGACAGCAACTTTCCTTCTGTGCAATGAGGAGCCCCGGAGATGAGAATTGCTTGGCGGTGCTCCGCCGTTCCAAGGAAGTTCTGAAACACATGCCATATATTTCAATTTCATGGTTGTAAAGTAACCTAATTTTGTTCACATTCAGTTCTCTTTTTAATTGACATTATGCTTCATGAATCTCATTACTAAATTGATAGCTATGAAAACTTAATCAACTGACCTTGACCATTTTGCCATCCCAGTCGACAACAGTGTTCCTCGGTGGCGTGAAGGAGTCCTTCACAGCCGTCGCCACTTCACGGCGATGTGACACTCTTCCCCGGCGAGCCGTTTCTTTCGAGATGCTGAACTGATTGAGGTCTGCTGGTGGATCCGCCGAACGTGTGATAGCAGCCACAATGCTTACTACCTATGTAGAGAATGGAAAGTGGAAAGGAAACTGTCAAGAATACATGTGGGTTACGGGACACTTTAAAACTAACGCTATCGATGAATACTATACACAATACGCACCTGATTATTGGTCATGCGGAAACGATCAGCCACTTCCATGACAGCAGGTGCATTAAGGATGCGGCGAGGAAGATTGACAGACACACTTGGCTCTTTCGGCAGGGGGAACGCTAGTTCTGTCTCCGACTCTCCTGACATGCCAGTATCATCATTCTCCATGGCCTCATCTCCGGTTTCGTATGCACACTTTGAGGTTTGCGGCTCCTGGCGAGGACGTTTTCTTCCTTCCTGTAGCTTTCTTTTTACAGCGAAAACTTTATCGTTCCCGCTCATCGTTGCCACCCGAGGACGTCGTTGATCGAGGTAGAAGTCAATGTCTTCTTTCTTGTCCTTGTCGGACAGCAGTCGATTCTTCCTTATATCTTCGACAGCGTCAGATGCTCCGATATCCCACAGCTTGTCCACACTGTCCGAAAACTTCTGTCGTTTTCCTCCGGCGTCAGTTTCTCGTTTTCTGCTCTTTTGGAGTAAGTGCCACTCTTTCCACAATGCTTCTAGCTTCCGTTCGCAGTTGAGCTTTGTGATTGTTTTAATGCGGGCCATGTTCCAAAACTTTAAGACGTTGTTTACGGTTTCTTTGAATGCGTCTTTCCTGTTAGCAGTGTACTGGATAACACTGAAGAAGTATTGCAAAACCTGCCGTGTTGTTGGCAATTTGCTACCACTGATGGAGGACGACGGTTGGCCAACTAAAAAAATTTCCGAGACCGATCTTAGAGAAGGTAGCGATGTTATTTTCGCCTTTCCTTTTGATGACTCTCTATTTGTAGCTTCAAGAGTTCTTCCAGTTATGGTTGCCATCGATTTGTCCATGACAAAGGATGAGGAACTCAGACAGAATTTAAAAATGTTATGATCTGCAAAAAAAGAAATAGGTTAGGTACCTGGCACAGGCATAGTGCATTTTCTAATTACCTATATACATTATACATTCCGCCAGGGTATGGTGACTCATTTTTTTGAAAAGTATAGGTGATCGTGGTTTTTCCCATTATTTGGCACTATACTAGCACATTGGTATTACCTGTATACAGGCACAACCTTTAAACCGTTAGTCGTATGACATTGGCAGGCACACCAAACGACTTCTCTCATTAAGAGGATTCAGAAAACATCCCTACTTAATGATTTATCTTGATTCAGTAAAAAGTTAAAAAGTACGCATTTAAAAAAAAAACTAGTAATTTCAAGGTCGATGCGAGACCCCTAAATATTGATCAATTTTTATAAAAATGGTACCAATGTGCTAGTATAGTGCCAAATAATGGGAAAAACCACGATCACCTATACTTTTCAAAAAAAATTGAAAAGTGGGCCACCCTAATGTACACTTCACCATATTCATTTGTGTGACTTCACGAAAACCCTGTACTTTCGTTCACCCGAAAATATAATGCATATTGAAACTTGTCTGAGGTAGCTAGTGCGTGTTAACCTGCAATCGAGTCTTCCTTAATCCGGATTTAGGTTCTGGCCAATTAGGATATTTCTTGGTCTTCCATGGAAGAATGTTTGTTGAAGTTTTATAGGTTTCCAACTCTAAAACTAGTCAAATGACGCCAAACCAAAATATATGAATACGAGGCGGTGGTATGGCATGCCCCATTATGGCCTTAATTTGATTTCAGATTGTATTTATTTCAAGATATATTAAAATTTGTCTACAGAATAATTTAATTTGTGCTTTTTAATAGTTAAAGTGTATCGAATTTTTTAATTGAATTGAATTGAATTGAGTAACGTTTCTTAATAATAAAATAAATACACTGGTTTTACAATTTACAATGACATAACTAAGTGTGAAGCTGGACTATTTATTTTATTTAATATGGCCCTTAAGTTTCTGGCTTTATTCATTGTTTAAAATGGTTGTTGGGTATTTTTGTTCTTGAAGTTATTCAAAAGTTGATTCTTAATTTATTCACGAAGTTGGTAACATTTTGTGCATACTTCAATTGAATAACTTACAACAAGTTTTCACTCAGATTTAATGTTTTTTTAATAGTTTTTAGTTCATTACTAAAGTTATTCTTATCTTTGAGGGGGGAAGGTTATAAGTTTAAACCATTATCTTAAAAATTAAATTTAGTTATAAAGTGCAACTTTTATTTTATTTTAATTTTTAATTTTTATTAAAATACTTGAAAATAAAAATGCTGTGAACTAAATTAGAGCGTTTTGAGATTTAGTGATTTTATAATTTGATTGAGTGTTCCAATTTAGCGAATTACAGGGTGTTCGAAAAGTCCCGTCACCCCTTACAAAATGTACATATTGTAATACCAATTTTATTTTTGTGTGATTAATTGTATTTAAGGAACAAGTCACTAGCACAATTACTTTAATTACAGTAAATACAGTTACTAATTACAGTTACTAATCAAGAATATCTGTGTGCCCACCATCATTTTCGTAACAAAGGATTATGCGCCTCCATGTGTGGTGTGAGAATCGATGCAGCATTGCTGGAGTGATTGAACCAAAAGCATCTTGAACAGCGTGTTTCAGTTCCTCTGCTGTGCGGTAACGCACCCGGGATACGTTCTGTTTGACGAAACCCCACAACGTATTGTCACATGAAGGCAGCTCTGGACTTCGGGCCGACCACTCAAGAAGGACAGGTAAATGTTGCGAGCCAGGGCCGATCCATTTGTCTCTGAACAATTCATTGAGGAATTTCCTCACATTAATGGCAAAATGAGCTGGAGCCCCGTCTTACTGAAACCACACCCGACTAAGCAGCCCTAAACGTTCGAGCTCAGGCATAAACCAGTCCCGTAACATGTTGAGGTAGGCAGTTTCGTTGACAGGACCCTCAAAAAAATATGGACCGAACAAGTTCCTGGCAGACACTGCACCCCATATTATCACGTGCGGTGGATGGTGTTCTAGTTCCTGAAAGAAGTGTGGATTTTCTTTACTCCAGAAGTAAACATTTCTCATTTTGGCGCTACGGTAAATTGCACACTCGTCAGAAAAAATCACTGTTTCACATGCAGAAATTGTTGTAAAAACGGTCAAAAACCGTTCACAGGCTTCATATCGTTTCTGCATATCTGTATCGCTTAATTCATTAACAAATGACGGGCTGTATGGTTTCATGCCGAGATCTTTTGTCATGTGATCTCTCATTGTGGACATGGGGACTGCAAGTTCTCGTGATCGTTTCCGAAGTGAGTTTTTCGATGAACGAGCCACCGATGCAATCACACCTTCACATTGTTCTGCTCGCGTTGTTAGTCTTCCCGACCATGGTCTGTCCTTGATGGAGCCAGTTTCAACAGCTTTTTCTCCCAGCGTAATACAGTCTTGTTTGGTGGCGCAGTTTTATTGAATCTTGTGTTGAAATCATTCTGAATATCATGCATCGTTTTGCCAGTATGTGACCTTTCATGAGCCCATGTGCTCATCAGTCATCACTATCCTTTCCTCCAGAGTGTAAGTGGACTGATCTGCCATTGTTCACACAACTCTAATACCTGGAAAAGAAAAAAATGTTAATGAATCACATATAAATTCAATTAATCACACAAAATTAAAATTGATATTACAATATGTACATTTTGTAGGGGTTGACGGGACTTTTCGAACACCCTGTACTTACTGAGATTTAAAACTTTCCTATACATATTTAGTCCTTAAGTTTTTATGAACTCGAGTGAGGATAATACTTAGTTTCAGATATATCTTTCTGATCATTCGCAGTTAGATTAAATCAGTTATTGTTTTCGTTAGAATATTTAACATTCTCATTTTGTGGTTTTTGCCTTAAACTTTATATTATGTTAAAAGTTGAAGGTTGAAAAGTTCAGAATATATATTGACTAGGTTATTGCTTAATAATTATGTAAATTAAATTAACAGAAATCTGTAATACCACTTGTGAGTAAAGATGTATAAACTGAATAGGTTATAAGATACTCAGAAACAGCTATTTAATGAAGCTTCTAGCACAGACAATTTAATTAAATTTCTTTTATACTCTTAGCTTTTCCCAGACAATCTGAATTCGAATCTCAGTAAATGTAATATTTCGTTTCAAAATGTTCTTTGCATGGGTGCAAACACTCATCCTTTCACGAATCTGAAAGTAAAATCTGTAAGTGAGGAGAGGACGATATTTAACCCCCGAGCAGGTGCGCTGGTGCATTGAATGCGCTATTTTTAGTAATTAAAGTGTTCATTTTCTTATGAGTCATACACTAATAAATCCTAAAATATTCATTATAAATATGTCTGATGATAAATACAATATAGTTTTAAAAAATAATAAACCAGTAGTTTACTAATTTGCAAGAGTTATTCTATAAAATTGAAGTGGTGTATTTACATCAGTACCTTCTGCCACTACGTCCGTCTCACTTTTTCTGAAAAGCCTCACAAACAACTTTTTGGCAGTTATAGAATGTTATACACGATTAACAAAAATTTAGTTATAAATTTTAGTATGTTTCAAAGGTTTAACGTAATAAATAAGAATGAAAATTATAAATTCTAATGAAATTTAATATAAAATATAAAATATATCAAAAAAATTTTAAATAGAAGTAAAATCCATTCTACGAGTTTCTAGAAAGAACGAACTCAAAGCGATAAGATAGTTACCCATTAGTCATTACCCAATCAATTTTCAGTTTCACTTTTCAGTAGGAAGAAAATTATATTATTTCACCCCATATTCAAACGAAAACGTCAATTGTGAAAAAGCCTTTGCATGAAATAAATATACCTCATAATAAAACTGTGTTTAAAAGTCTCCCCTGAAAATAGAATACCGGGAAATCCCGGGATCGATTACAGTTTTCCCAGGAAATGAGCTGTCTACTTTATTTACTTCCGGGATCCCTGGATCCCGGGTGCCCAGCCCTAATATATATATATATATATAATATATATATATATAAAGTAGGTGGACAGTAAATGATAACGTTTATTTTGAGTAGGTGGACAGTAAATGATAACGTTTATTTTGAGAATACATATACAATTATATTTAATTTTTTTGAATACTATAATACAAAATAAAAAAAAAAATTAACTTATACCAATACAATACAAAAGCACTGAAAATTTTATCAACGCAGGTGCTCAAATTGCTGTCCATCACAATTTACACAGCTTTGAAGTCTACCTTTCACACTTCGACAAACATTTTTGCACAAGTTTCTTTGTGCATTAATTTCTTGAAATGCATCTCTGATGTAATTTTTCAAATCACCAACACTTCGTGGTTTTCGACTATAAACTTTGTCCTTGAGTACTCCCCAAAAGAAAAAATCCATTGGGGTAAAGTCAGGTGAACGTGCAGGCCATTCAATTGGACCTCTTCGGCCGATCCATTTCTCGGGAAATGTTTCATCAAGATACTCACGGACTGCTCTTGAATAATGTGGAGGGGCCCCATCTTGTTGGAAATAGAGGTCATGTGAATTAGGCTGTTGTTGTAAGTGTGGAACAACTTCATTCATTAGAATTTCGAGATACTTATCACCTGTGACTGTCCCATCAACAAAAATTGGTCCTAAAACACCAGAACTTGAAATACCACCCCAAACAGTGACACCAGGCTGGTTTAGTTGCTGCTCTAATGTTAAATGCATGTTCTCACTATACCAGTAAACACAATTATGTCGGTTAACATGACCTGATAATTTGAAAGAAGCCTCATCGGTCCACACAATGTTATCTAAAATTATTGGATTTCCTTCAATTTCGTTCAGCATGATCTCACTAAATTGCAGCCGCCTGTCTGGGTCATCCTCCAATAAGCCATGAATTAGCCGTGGACGATAAGCTTTCAACCCAATAGATTTCAGAATTCGTATAATAGAGGTTTGTGAAATGTCCAGTTCTGCTGAGGCTCTTCTGGTGGACTTTTTGGGACTGTGAACAAATGCTTCGGCAACAAGTTGCTTATTGTCCTCTGTGCAAACTGTTTTGGGTCGACCAGTTCTTGGGGCATTAAGAATTGAGCCAGTGGCATCAAATTTGTCATGAATGCGGTAAATGGTTTGTCTCTTTGGGGCTTGAGTACCAAATGTTTCAACCCATTTTGTTATAACAGTTTCAGTATTTTGAGATTTTCAATACTCTTTTAACACCCATTTTCTGGCATCAGTATTTAGATTATTTGCCATTATGGGTTCTCTGAACTATCTGAAAAGAAAAAAGATTAAATTTAAATAAATTTAGTTATAATATTTAATATAATATAACACAAACACCATAGTTATAATGAACACCATAGTTATAATATAATATAACACAAACCCTATTCAACCTACTGTCCACCTACTTTTGGTTCACCCTGTACATACATATATATATATATATATATATATATATATATATATATATATATATATGAGGGAAGCCATACCTATAGTATGACGTCATACTATGATCTTTAACATCCACCATTCATTTCTGCCTTAGTCATAACAGCGAAATAATAATAACATCGGGAAGTATGCGCCTAACCCTTCTACAGCGTTTCAAATCATTTGTAGGATTTAGTGGTTTCTTTCAATTTATCTTTTTTAATTTGTAGTCGGAAACCTTTAAAAGGGATGCCATAACTCAGCAAACAATCAACTTATTAAAACGTATTACATAGACATATTTTAAAGATAAATAAGGATTAAAGAGAAACCCATCAGTACACAATATTTATTAGCATGTCAAAACATTATTTTTATTAGTAGACTTACAAATAATAGTGAAAATAGATACATTCTCATAACTTTCTATAATGCATTCAACATAGAATTAGAAGTAAAGTAGGGTTTGTAGCGCTCAAGACCAGCGTCCGAAAGTAAATTATACTTTTATATTTATATTTATACTTATATTTATACTTATATTAATACTTTCCTTATATTTATACTTTTATAGTTTATATTTAGTTTTTCTTTATCAGACTCCCCAACCCTTTATCTTATTACCCACTGCCCTTTGAGAGAATAACATACACACACACACACATATATATATATATGAATAGAAACGACATAAGTGTTAAGGAACGTTTCTGCACACGAGGAGGAGAGATAACGAATAATGAAAAATGAGGCGAACCGCCCAGGAATCGAACCCAGGGCCTTCCAATTGCCGGTTGGACGCTCTACCATTATGCTACGGACCTCACTCAATCACAAATCGAAATTCTCCCACATAGGACAGAAACCAATGCCCTAAGAGGGCACCCTCGCAAATCGTGAATATGCGCATATAACTGCGCAGAAACGTTCCTTAACACTTATGTCGTTTCTATTCATTTATATACTGCGCGGTCATTGCAGTTATATATGCATATATATATATATATATATTATATATATATATATATAAAAATTATATGTACAAAAATTTATTTTAAAATTTATTTTTAATTTTCTTTTACTAAGTAAGCCTTATGTTTACACTTATCAGACCTTTGTTCATACTTATCAGACTTTGTTTACACTTATCAACCATTGTTTACACAGCTGTGCTTAAAATCTCGCTCTTTTGCCTTTTCCCCTCTTTTACCCTTTTATTTTCCCCTACCTCCTCCCCCCTTTCTCTTCGTTTTCATGGCAACCACTTTAACTCAACGCCCCATACTACTTGTACTTATAACTAAACAATAAATAAATTATAATATGAATTTTTGGTCTTACCTGGATGGGATTTGAACCTCCGTCTCTAAAGCTATCATTTTTAGAGACCATCATTTTATCCACTCGTTCACGCTGACGAGTCAATAGAAGAACAAAATTTTGTATATTCTTTCGCATATTTACATACTTTAATGAATCGGGGTTTATTGAAGAAATATAAATGAATGAACGAAAGATTAATAAACAATAATTGAAAAATATTTTGTATTGTAAATTTCTTTCAGAAATTAGATATTTGCGAATATTATACAAATAAACCTCAGACTTGAGCATGAAAATAAAGATTTGAGTGGGAAGTACGATAGTACAGTAATTAGTGCAATAAAAAATATATAGCACAACTGTAACCAAATAACAATTTAATGTGGCAGTGTAAGGTAATATGGCGGTTATTATGTTTCATATAATAATTTGCGCATTTCTGCTAAAAGTTTTATGCGTTTACAACTTTAACGGTTTTGGTAAGTATTTCATTTAAGGTTTGTGTAAGTTCTTCATGAAGGAATATCATGGTGTAAATATGATGTATTATAAGTAATAAAACCATTATGGTACTTATTTTAGATAAATGGCATGTTTTTCCTTTCGTACTTCTCACTTATGTTAAACAAATATTCTATCTATCAGTTTATATTTATAGGCTTATATTCTATCCACCAGTTTATATTTATAGACTTATATTCTATCTACCAGTTAACCTGAATATGAAATTAATTACTCTACCATCACTATAAAATACGCGATTAGCTATATGATTCGTTTCGCTTTCCAAATTTTAGTATATTACTAATAATTAACCACAAAATGAAACTAGTTTCATTTAAAAATAATTAGTCATGACATGTTTAAAGGAAATTAAATAAGTCAGTTTATTTTGTATCGCCAAGTGAGGGGTTCGTCGGGTTTAATGACTAGTTACAGTTCTTTTAGACCAAATAACTCGCAAGCTGTTTTGAAACTGGATGCGTCTGTCGATCTGGTTAACATAGTCTTGTGTCATAAAAAAAAATTGTATCGAGTTTATGGCATCTTCCGTTCTATGCCTATCTCTGAATCCAATTTATATTTCAGTTAAAGTAGCGTAATTAATTAAGAACTTATTAAATTTTGTATATAAGTTTTCCAAATACTTTACTTAAGATAGCAATATGGAAATGGGGAAGGTAATTGGATGGAGGCTTATGGTTACCTAACTTGAATATAGGGCATACTCTGACTTCCTTCATAGTTTAGAGCCCAGCGGTTCTCAACCTGTTTTTTATGGTTACCCGAAACCAATTCTAACCCAGCCCCA
Source organism: Bathynomus jamesi (assembly GCA_023014485.1). Taxonomy (NCBI): domain Eukaryota; kingdom Metazoa; phylum Arthropoda; class Malacostraca; order Isopoda; family Cirolanidae; genus Bathynomus; species Bathynomus jamesi. Next base: position 248,921 of record JAJOZX010004360.1, on the reverse strand, counting down.
TTAACCTTTGGTTAGCTTCCGCCCGAATTGTTCATTCTGACGAAGGTCAAGCTTTTCACTCCACCTTAGACCTACAGTTTAACGTGGAATCCGAACCACGCCCCATCAGCAGCCCAGCGTCTTAACCACTAGGCCACTTAGGGTTCCCATTTATCTACCAACCACTTTCTTTATTGTGTGAAAGGACGAACAGCTGGGTTTTGCTGCGCGCCGGCTGCCGTCGGGTCTCGAACCCGGGGCCGATGGATTCGTAGTAAGCGACGCTAACCACTACACCACCATTACCCAATCATTAGATATTTTTTTTATAACTTCTGGATTATCACAATATTATTTTTTATAATTTCTGGATCGTGTGTCATTACCCCACGAAATAGTTGTTATTACCCCAGTTGAGTAATTTACCCACCGGTTGAGAACCAACGGTTTAGAAAGTCAGTGAATATATCAAGAATTACCGATTCTTTCATTAGTTTTGTAGAAATGCAGTTTCATCTTATAGTAATTTGAATATTTTTACTTGGATCGTAATAATGCCAAAATTTATTTTTCATATTTCTTATTGTGAAAGCGGTGTCGTTCGGTAGAATTGGATCAAAGAAAACTGAGTTTTGGGTATGTAATTGTTGTTGGTGTGCGTATGAGTATTTGGAATCGAGGGTGCTGTGTTTGAGCCGATATGTGCAAAGAAATTGTTTATAAATTGTTGTGTCTTTAGCATCACTGTAAGAATTTTCGCCTTGTATGAAAGAGGACAAGTAATCCGATTTCGCTCTTTCAATAACTGCTTAAATCTGTTACGATAGTTTTTATGTGTCTGTTCACTGATAATGTCAGTTTTTCATAATTTAAAAAGGTATTTTGCGTTTAATACTCACAATGTTGTATTTTGTTTCAGATTTTAGTCTCAATTTGTTGAATGTCCATTAATATGCTTAAGAATGTTTGAAATTTTGTCTCAATGTCATAGTTATTTTTGGTTATTTCAGATCAGCCAAAAGATGTTATTTCTCTAAGGAATTTTAGATTGTTGTTATAGCTGCAAGATCTGTAGTAATTTTTTTATATTTTCTTGCGCACAAAAATGGGCAATTAACGTAGTGTACGTAGGCAAATGATCTTTGATATTAATATAATTATTCCTGAGATGCAATCAATTGGAGACCGTACCAAGATTTGATCTAGCGAGGCCGAACGTCTAATGTCATTGTGAAATATTGTTAGCTTTGTAATAGCTAATTTAAACCACATTGATTCAATGTGAAGGAAGTTTGCATTATTATTTGAATGTTCCTTAGTGAGATTAGTATTTAAATCTTCTAAAACGATACACTTTTTTCTGATGTGATTAGAGGTTAAACGTTTACCGATATTTGTAATAAAAGTGGTACGTTACATCTGGTAGTCAGTAAATGCTTAAAATTGAAGAGGCGATGTTATAAATATTTATTTCAATTGCGAAGGTTTCTGAGTTATCGATTATGCTTGTTAATTATTCGATACAGTTACTCTTCCAGTTTGAACCTCCAAATATGCTTACGCTCCACCCCTATTGTTACTCCTATATATATCGTAGCTCGTATACCATAGGATGTTAAAAAGTAGTTTATTATTATTATCATTTAACTAAATTTCAGTTAATATAATGCACGTGAATTTGTTTCAGTAATTTTAGATCAGCCGTCAATTCGTCGAAGTGGTTTGAGAGACGGCGAAAATTTAAATTTGGGAAAAACAAGTTGCCATTTTTGTATTTTTTAAGTTGTCTACTGAGACATGGTTACTGTTGCTTAACTTATCAGATTCACTAAGTTAATTTACAGTATTGAGAGTATTTAAAATGTTGATCAAAATAAAATTAATACAATATGCAGCGTAACAGAAAATAATGATAGGTAAAAAATATAAAACAGGAGATGCAAAAAGAAATAAAAGCGATTTTGCTGTTAAGTAAGAATGTACGATAGAACGTAATATCAACAATAAAATTATGAAATTACAAAATTATAAAATTATAAAAAATTATATTTGTTTTTTAATTATTATTTGTAATAGTGATATTGTTTCCTACCACACGAGTTATGTTGATGACACTCCTATCTGTAGATGCCGTTGGAAGTTGTCCAATTCAGACTGAATTCGAATGTACACTTTTTGTTTTTTCTGGGACTTATGGTATTATTCCGCCTCATACAGTATATAAAAGGAATATATAACTTTCTCTTTACTCAGTTTTAATTAACAAATTGATTCATTAATGTATTATTCAATTTAATTTGGATCACTGCAATTCTCATTTATGATTTTAAATTTGAATTTTATGATTGGTTTGTCACTGTCGTTAATAATTTTTCCTACCCGATGAGCCTCCGTAATAACCTTTTGTGGTATGTTTAGATGGGATTTCATACGGGATTTTATACGCAAACCAAACTATACAACGGAAACTGCGGGAAATGCACTCTTTCAAAGGAGCAGATGTATGGAATGTAATTTCCATAAATATCAGACAGGCCTCATTAGCATATGCGCCTCGGTGGTGTAGTGGTTAGCGTCGCTGACTACGAATCCATCGGCCCCGGGTTCGAGACCCGACGGCAGCCGGCGCGCAGCAAAATCCAGTTGTTCATCCTTCCACATAATAAAGAAAGTGGTTGGTAGATAAATGGGTACTCTAGGTGGCTTAGTGGTTAAGACGCTGGGCTGCTGATGGGGCGTGGTTCGGATTCCACGTTAAACTGTAGGTCTAAGGTGGAGTGAAAAGCTTGACCTCCGTCAGAATGAACAATTCGGGCGGAAGCTAACCAAAGGTTATATCTATTTCGTAAATCACGAAAAAAACACTTCATTCGAGCTTACTGATGTGTAAGTTCACTACTGCCATTATTACCATAGTAATTAAGTTCCCATTTTATAATTGCTATATATGATATATTAATTATAATTAATATGCTAATTTTATTAAGCCATTTTCATTTCATAATTTATCTTTCTTTTATATTTTTTATTAATCATCATTTTTTCTACTAAATATACAATAAATCATCGAATCTAAAATTATGTAAAATTTTGTAAATTTTTATCTTGTGTTTGTTATTATTATTAGTGTTACTATTGTTGTTATTATTATTATTATTATTATTATTATTATTATTATTATTTGTTATCACTATTATTATTACTTGCCATTTTCACTTCTCTTACGTAATAAATAAACTCTGTTACTACGAAAATAACAGGCTACTCCACTGTCCCACCCATTACAAACCACACCTATATAAAAGATACGTCGGACACTTTTCTCCTCTTTCACAATGCTAACTACGCCCCTCTTTTTCTTAACTATCTCAATTCCCAGCATCAAACCATCAAGTTCACTAAAGAAGACGAATCCAACAAACCCTACCCTTTTTAGATATAACAATAACAAAACAAAATAATAAATTCAGCACTTCCATATATCGAAAACCTACATATACAGGCCTAGATACTAAGTACTTAAGCCACATCCCTTCACTATATAAAATTAACACTATTAAAATCTTAATCTATCGTGCCTATCAACTTTGTTCCTCTTACTGATCCTTACACAACGAAATAGAATTCATTCACAATTTCAGCAATTCCCAAAACATTTACTACAATCTCAACTAGAAATTTTCTCAACAACATTTATCAACCTCCCCTTAGAGTCCACACTGTTAAAAGAGATATCCACTACTTTTCTTTTCCCTACTACGACTATATTAGTTACAAAATACAATCAGAACTTCGCCATTTACTCACCCCTCTTTACCCTCAAATTAACCTTCAATTTGCATTCACCAATAATAACAGCATTAAATCGTATCTCAATTCTCAACCATAAAGAAAAAAACCCTAGCCCCTTGTTTCGTCCACTGTCTACCGTTTCAACTGTAATTACTGCAAAGCGAGTTATATTGGCAGCACCATTCACCAATATCAAACAAGAGTGAACGAACATCGCGGCATCTCTACCAGAACATTACGACCTTTAAACACACCATCAGAATCAGGAATAAGAGATCATTGCCACCTCCACAGTCACCCACTGCTCCCCACCAATTTCAAAATTATCAATTCAGCATACCAACCAACCGACCTCCGCATCTTCGAATCCCCATATATCCTTACTACAAAACCAGCCCTCAACGACCATAGTTCTGCCTTCAATGTAAACATCGCTAAATAATTTCTTCTGAACCACTACTGAAAAGAAATCCGCTATCACTCTCCGGCTTCTAACATGGATACTTTAACATTTGACCATTCCCAACCTTTACATAATTAATTAGATAACCCGGTAAGATGCGTTTCAATTTTTGTATATTTTAGCCATTATCTTGCCTCTCTACATTTCATGTAACTTTTTAAAAATTATTATCATGGGACTGCATAAGTATATTATATAAAATCTTTTATTCACTATATCTGTTCACTTTTTTACTTTTCATTTTTAGCACTGATGATGGAAATTGAATTTCCGAAACGTCTGACTAATAAACATGCACCACCTTCTTGTCCTCTTATCCCTTACTATATATATATACAGTATATAATATATATATATATATATATATGCATATAACTGCAATGACCGCGCAGTATATAAATGAATAGAAACGACATAAGTGTTAAGGAACGTTTCTGCACACGAGGAGGAGAGATAACGAATAATGAAAAATGAGGCGAACCGCCCAGGAATCGAACCCAGGGCCTTCCAATTGCCGGTTGGATGCTCTACCATTATGCTACGGGCCTCACTCAATCACAAATCGAAATTCTCCCACATAGGGCAGAAACCAATGCCCTGAGAGGGCACCCTCGCAAATCGTGAATATGCGCATATAACTGCAATGACCGCGCAGTATATAAATGAATAGAAACGACATAAGTGTTAAGGAACGTTTCTGCACACGAGGAGGAGAGATAACGAATAATGAAAAATGAGGCGAACCGCCCAGGAATCGAACCCAGGGCCTTCCAATTGCCGGTTGGATGCTCTACCATTATGCTACGGACCTCACTCAATCACAAATCGAAATTCTCCCACATAGGGCAGAAACCAATGCCTGAGAGGGCACCCTCGCAAATCGTGAATATGCGCATATAACTGCAATGACCGCGCAGTATATAAATGAATAGAAACGACATAAGTGTTAAGGAACGTTTCTGCACACGAGGAGGAGAGATAACGAATAATGAAAAATGAGGCGAACCGCCCAGGAATCGAACCCAGGGCCTTCCAATTGCCGGTTGGATGCTCTACCATTATGCTACGGACCTCACTCAGTTATATGCGCATATTCACGATTTGCGAGGGTGCCCTCTCAGGGCATTGGTTTCTGCCCTATGTGGGAGAATTTCGATTTGTGATTGAGTGAGGTCCGTAGCATAATGGTAGAGCATCCAACCGGCAATTGGAAGGCCCTGGGTTCGATTCCTGGGCGGTTCGCCTCATTTTTCATTATTCGTTATCTCTCCTCCTCGTGTGCAGAAACGTTCCTTAACACTTATGTCGTTTCTATTCATTTATATACTGCGCGGTCATTGCAGTTATATGCGCATATTCACGATTTGCGAGGGTGCCCTCTCAGGGCATTGGTTTCTGCCCTATGTGGGAGAATTTCGATTTGTGATTGAGTGAGGTCCGTAGCATAATGGTAGAGCATCCAACCGGCAATTGGAAGGCCCTGGGTTCGATTCCTGGGCGGTTCGCCTCATTTTTCATTATTCGTTATCTCTCCTCCTCTTGTGCAGAAACGTTCCTTAACACTTATGTCGTTTCTATTCATTTATATACTGCGCGGTCATTGCAGTTATATGCGCATATTCACGATTTGCGAGGGTGTCCTCTCAGGGCATTGGTTTCTGCCCTATGTGGGAGGATTTCGATTTGTGATTGAGTGAGGTCCGTAGCATAATGGTAGAGCATCCAACCGGCAATTGGAAGGCCCTGGGTTCGATTCCTGGGCGGTTCGCCTCATTTTTCATTATTCGTTATCTCTCCTCCTCGTGTGCAGAAACGTTCCTTAACACTTATGTCGTTTCTATTCATATATATATATAATATATAATATATATATTTGGAAAAGCATCTGACAACAGAAAAGTAATACAAGATTTATAACTGGAACACCTCTCTTGAAAGCAGGACAAGAACTCCTTCTTTCGACTGAAGAGGACTCTAATATCGAGGAGTGAAATGCTCTTTTCCAATAAGTTGCGTTTCTATTGTTTGTTTTATTTTTATCCATTAATATCCGATTTTTGGTCATATAAATATTAAAATAAACGCATCTACATTTATACATACAAGCATACACGTCCATACACTCATACATACATAGACATCTCCACAAATCTGTTCGAAGAATCGAACCCCGCCGCTCGAAACTCCCAAATTCCGCTGTTTATTCTGATTCAAAATCAGCGCTTGCGTGTGGTAAATGACATCAGAAATGGTGTGGTGGTCAGGTATCAAATGAACCCGTTTATTTCCACTGGAATTGCGTTTAGTGATTACTTAACGTCAGAACTTTTTTGAATCTTCTTCTTCTCATATTATTTCGGACTGGTTTTCGAGCTTTCATGAATAAAGTTCATTGATTATTTATCTTAGGAATCATTTCACGGTTTTCATGAATATCATTATATTAACTTGAATTATGAAAGAAACAAATGGGAAATAATTTTCGTCGAAATTTTTTTTAAATTTATGCGTTAATTAATTAATTGTGATTAATATTCAGATGAATTAAATGAGATCTTGAGAAGCAAATCTCAGAATAAATGTCAAAATGTATTTGTATCATATATCCATTTATAATAAGCCAAATTATGAGCTCTGTTCAACATCATCTCAACGAAATTAATCTCAAAATCTTCAAAGTTAATGTAAACTTACAATGATTTTCAACATTATATATATATATATATATATATATATATATATATATATATATATATATATATATATATATATATATATATATATATATATATATATATTATATATATATATATATATATAGGGTCTGTCAACAAAAACTAAGCCAAATTCAAACCTTTATTAAAACAAAACCATTTATCTAATTAAGTTGAATTTATTACACAATAAAGTATAGGTAATCACCTATTATTCTTTAAATTTTTCTGACGATATCTTCAGAATTGTTAATTTTATTAATAATTAGCTAAAAAGTGAGATTCTCCTACTTAACATGAAAAAACAAAATTTTACGATATACTGTAGATAATTTTTAGTTTAATAAAATTAAAAGAACTGTTCAATATGATTCCCTTGCATTATTATCACTTTGTCCATACACTCTTTTAAATGGTTTAAATTGCAGATCAGATTTAATAATCCTTCTTACGCTTGATTCTGATATTTCTAGTTCTTTTGATATTTGAGCAGGTGTCATGTGGCTACCAGGTCGATCCTCTTGACTAAGGATACGTTCCTCCACTTTCTGAATATTTTCATCTACTCTAACTGATTTTGGTCGGCCACAACCAACCTTCCTTTCAATGCTTCCTGTTTCATCGATAGTTCTCAATAAATAATCTAAACCTGATCTAGTCCATCCTTTATAATCGAATTCAGAAAGTAATTTCCTTGCACTATAACCTTTTTCAACTCTATAATGCTTTATAATTATTTTATCTTCATGTGAGAATGGCATATTTAGAGGTATTCACGAAAAATTTTAAATCTAAACAAATTCTGAAAAAGAGAAAAAAAAGATAATATTACATAATGAGAAAAACTGAAATTTTCGCAATCTCTAGAAATAACCGCATAACTCCTAAAATATTTAAAATAAAATTATAAAATTATCACAGATTATTTATGAGCCTTTTATTTATTTAGTGTAAAAAAATATTTGAAATCTCTATCAAATTGGCTTAGTTTTTTTTGACAGACCCTGTATATATATATATATATATATTGTAAGAGCGTAATGTATGACGTCATTTGTGAAAGACTAAATTTAGGCAAGATTTCCAGAGCCAAAAAGTAATGCACCATTTTGTTGTTAATCCTGCTGACTATGAAAAACTTACATAGACTGAATAATTATACTAACTATGTGAACTAGTTTATAATTATAGTGTAAGGCGAATTGGCTGCGTCGTAGCTGTTCTTGCAGTTGATCATTTTATCAGCCTTTTACGTTTTAGCTTTACGCTGCTACAGTAACGTATCCAATCTGTTCAGTGCATTGCGGTGGTTGGAAGTCGCCGTTACTTGAGACGGCTCTAGATGTAATGAGTCAGGTTTTTGGCATGAATTACAATTCAATTGGGCTTTTCCGATCAACTGTAGCGTCTTCGCAGAGAGGATTGTGAACACTGGCTTCGTGGAAGTAAAGTAGAGAAATCGGAAAAAACTAAAGTAGAAAATTTTTGTCAAAACTAAACTCGAAAGTGAAAGTGAAATAAAATAAAATGAAAAACTAAAATTGAAATCGAAATCGCTATTTTTGGTTAATTTTTATAAATTAAAGATTTTTAAAAGAAGTTAAAATATTTTTAATTCAAAATTACAAACACGAGACAACTTATCAAACAAAAAAAAAAAAATCAGGCATCGAGACAGGATAGAAGATTTTTTGGTTTATAGATAGACTACACTTCGTCTCATCCCGTAAGACTGTTTCTGAAGATATATGCAGTAGATATATGTAAAAAGGCAACTTATCAGCGTTTTCTTTTTGGCTCTATCTTTTTAATATATTCGTTTCCCTCTTCATATAGGTGGATAAATATTACAGGAAACGAGAAAAAGTCACACCAAGATAAGCGGATTAACACAAAAGTTAAAAAAAAAAAAAAAATCAGACAACTGTGTGACTTTAAGTATGCAGCTTAATTTTTAAGTATCAGTTCATCTGAAGCTTTCGAAGGCGAGTGATCAATCTTACTGACGAAGAATAACAACTGCGCCTTACAGTATGATACGAAATGAAATCAATAATAAAAGGCTTCATAAGGAATATATAACTCAAATATATGAATATTAAAGAGTTGAGTTTACTGCAACTAAGAAAATATCGACAGAAATCATAAACTGAAAGCGAGAAAACTGAAATACTGTAAAAATCTAACTGATATTTTGTTTTTACAAAAACTGAAATCGTAAAACGAACTGATAAATATACACATCAGTTTCGAGCCCCTGAATTTAAAAGTCTTCCTTGTTCTTCCTTGTTGGCTTTAAGTAAGCAAGTCAATCAGGTAATTAGAAAATGTACAGTAAATATCGTGAGAGAACTTTCAACGAAGCACCCTCAGCACACCACAATAATATATATATATATAAAACTTGATTGAAGGGTTTGTTCTTAGGGAAACGTAGCTTAGCGAGGAATAAGAAGACGAAGAGATGGTGCATGTTTATTTACAAACGTTTCGGAAATTTTCATTTTCCATCATCAGTGCTAAAATTATAAAAGCAGATAAAAAAAATGAATAAATATAATGAACGGAAACTTATACAATATATTTAAATAAAGTGATATTAATGGTGTTTATATTTAGGTAATTAAAATTAAAAATAAAATAATATAAAATATAGAAGAGTGATCCATCGTCAAATATAAAGTAAAAAGCGAACAAAATTGAGAGGAGTCTTACCAGGTTGTTATTGTCGGGGTAAGGGGACTAATTGAGCAGAGGGTTGGGAATGATTGGTTGTTGGAAGGGGTCCATATTAGAAGAGTTGGAGCCAGACAGAGCGATGGTGGATTTCTTCTCAATGGTAGGATATGACAGTTTATTTGACTATGTTTAAATTAAAGGCAGAACTATAGTCGTTGAAAGTTGGTTTAATACTGAAGATGTATAAGGACTCCAGAATGTGGAGATCGGTTAGAGGGTTGGTTGTGTTGATAATTTTGAAATTGGAGGGAAGTAGTGGGTGGTTGTGAAGGTGGCAGTGATCTCTTACTGCTGATTTAGAGGGTTTTTTAAGGGCTGCGATGTTCTGGTAGAAATACCGCGACGCTCGGCCACTCTTGTTTGATATTGGCGAATGGTGCTGCCAATATAGTTCGCTTTGCAGCGAACACAGTCGAAAACGTAGATGGTGGACGAAGCAAGGGGGTGAGGTGTTTTTTCTTTGTGGTTGAGGTATGATTTGATGATATTATTGTTGGTGAACACGAATTGAAAGTTAATTTGGGGTAAAGAGGGGTGAGTAGGAGGCGGAATTCTGAAAGTATTTTGTGGCTTGTATGGTCGTAATAGGGAAATGAAAAGTACTGTACGTCTTTTTTAACGGTGGGAACTTTAAGGGGGGGGGAGGGTTGATAAATATTATTAAGAAAATTTCTGGTTAAAAATTGTACTTATCCCTCCACAACGAAATAGATTTCATTCATAATTTCGGCAATAACAACTCCTTCCCAAAACATCTTTTACAATTTTTAACCAGAAATTTTCTTAATAATATTTATCAACACCCCACCCCTTAAAGTTCCCACAGTTAAAAAAGACGTACAATACTTTTCGTTTCCCTATTACGACCATATCAGCCACAGAATACTTTCAGAATTCCGCCTCCTACTCACCCCTCTCTACAGAGCATTTTTTTAACCTAGTGAGTGGGCGACATGAATGTCACCCAGTGAAGAAAATTTGTCGCCCAGTAAATGAAATTTTAGGGTACTGGGCGACAAGGAATTTTCAAAATTTGTAAAAATAGAATCGTCTTGGGAGTTGTCTTGGGAGCATTGTCTTGGAAGTCATATAAACACATATAATACATGCACATATGCCACAATTAGAACTGTTTATCCTAAATGTAACTATGAAATTTACATTGAATATTTATATATAGATAATCTATCTATCTATCTATCTATATATATATAAAAGAGGAAGTTTGTTTGTTCGTCTGTTTGTTTGTTCTCTATTGAAATGAATATGGCTGCACCAAATAGTGTTTAAGGTAGTGAATCAGATATAACTTTTCACGGGGAATCTAATGGTGTGCACAGTAGGTAGGTAGGTAGGTAGGTACAGTAGGTAGGTACAGTAGGTAGGTAGGTAGGTAGGTAGGTAGGTAGGTAGGTACAGTAGGTAGGTACAGTAGGTAGGTAGGTAGGTAGGTAGGTAGGTACAGTAGGTAGGTAGGTACAGTAGGTAGGTAGGTACTGAGGTAGGTACAGTAGGTAGGTAGGTACAGTAGGTAGGTAGGTACAGTAGGTAGAGTAGGTAGGTAGTAGGTACAGTAGGTAGGTAGACTAGACAGTAGGTAGGTTGGTTGGTACAGTAGGTAGGTACAGTAAGTAGGTAGACTAGACAGTTTTATTTAGTAAATGGGTAGGTACAGTAGGTAGGTACAGTAGGTAGGTAGGTAGGTAGGTAGGTAGGTACAGTAGGTAGGTAGGTAGGTAGGTACAGTAGGTAGGTAGACTAGACAGTAGGTAGGTAGGTAGGTACAGTAGGTAGGTAGACTAGACAGTTTTATTTAGTAAATGATACATTAAAATCTTGTTTAGTTTTGAATGACGGCATAAAGTCACGGGATTTAAGTACTGCTCTAATGTAACTATCTTTTGAATCCTTTCCATACACTGCCCCAGACGCTTCAGTTACCACCCTAACACAGCGTTCTACACCTTGGGAGTGACATGGTATCCGGACAACAAGGGGCTCTTCAGTGATCTTATCGAGTTGTTCGACAGAGAACTGCTTCGTGAGTGGTGGTTCCATTGTGCACTCCCTCCACTGGTGGAAGTAAATCTTTCAAATTCTGAGCACTTTGTTTGATCTTGGTGGCCGAAATTCTCTGACTTGCTGTTGAGCAGGTTTGGGAGATCGTCGAATGGTCTCTATATATATTATATATTATTATATATATTATTATTATTATTATATTATTTTTTATATATATTATATTATTATTATTATTATTATTATTATTATTATTATTATTATTATTATTATTATTATATTTATTTATTTATTTATTTTTATTTTTATTTATTTTATTTTATTTTATTTTATATATTATTATATTATATATATTATATATATATATATAATAAATAAATATATATAAAAGAGGAAGTTTGTTTGTTTGTCTGTTTGTCTGTTTGTTTGTTCTCTATTGAAATGAATATGGCTGCACCAAATAGTGTTTAAGGTAGTGAATCAGATATAACCTTTCACGGGGAATCTAATGGTGTGCATAAAAGTTTCAAAATTTTCGAGAACTTTTTAAAATATAAGGTTAAGGAATAAGTTTTTTCATTTTAACACAAAAAAGCTTAAAATCATTATTTTCGAAAACTTTTTAAAATATAAGGTTAAGGAATAAGATTTTACATTTTGACACAAAAAAAGCTTAAAATCATTATTTTCGAGAACTTTTTAAAATATAAGTTTAAGGAATAAGTTTTTGCATTTTGACATTTGAGTGTGACTTTTGCTATGGGTGACAATGGCCCAAAAAAGTTGGAACACCTCGCAATCTTTATGTTTTGACACCCAATGGAAAAACACGTAACATTGTTTACACTGACGTGCTACAAAATGTCTGATGTTTTCAAGGAATAAAAACAATTACCAAAACTTTGTGTTTATGTGTTCATTTAGTTTTGTTCATCTTTTTACCTTATTTTGACACACCCTTACATCCCGGGCAACGCCGGGTATCTCTGCTAGTAGGTAATAAAGCCATTATGGTACTTATTTTAGATAAATGGCATGTTTTTCCTTTCGTACTTCTCACTTATGTTAAACAAATATTCTATCTATCAGTTTATATTTACAGGCTTATATTCTATCTACCAGTTTATATTTATAGACTTATATTCTATCTACCAGTTAACCTGAATATGAAATTAATTACTCTACCATCACTATAAAATACGCGATTAGCTATATGATTCGTTTCGCTTTCCAAATTTTGGTATATTACTAATATATAATTAACCACAAAATGAAACTAGTTTCATTTAAAAATAATTAGTCATGACATGTTTAAAGGAAATTAAATAAGTCAGTTTATTTTGTATCTCCAAGTGAGGGGTTCGTCGGGTTTAATGACTAGTTACAGTTCTTTTAGGCCAAATAACTCTCAAGCTGTTTTGAAACTGGATGCGTCTGTCGATCTGGTTAACATAGTCTTGTGTCATAAAAAAAAATTGTATCGAGTTTATGGCATCTTCCGTTCTAGGCCTATCTCTGAATCCAATTTATATGTCAGTTAAAGTAGCGTAATTAATTAAGAACTTATTAAATTTTGTATATAAGTTTTCCAAATACTTTACTTAAGATAGCAATATGGAAATGGGGAAGGTAATTCGATGGAGGGTTATGGTTACCTAACTTGAATATAGGGCATACTCTGACTTCCTTCATAGTTTAGAGCCCAGCGGTTCTCAACCTGTTTTTTATGGTTACCTGAAACCAATTCTAACCAAGCCCCATTAACCTTTGGTTAGCTTCCGCCCGAATTGTTCATTCTGACGAAGGTCAAGCTTTTCACTCCACCTTAGACCTACAGTTTAACGTGGAATCCGAACCACGCCCCATCAGCAGCCCAGCGTCTTAACCACTAGGCCACTTAGTGTTCCCATTTATCTACCAACCACTTTCTTTATTGTGTGAAAGGACGAACAGCTGGGTTTTGCTGCGCGCCGGCTGCCGTCGGGTCTCGAACCCGGGGCCGATGGATTCGTAGTAAGCGACGCTAACCACTACACCACCATTACCCCAATCATTAGATATTATTTTTTTATAACTTCTGGATTATCACAATATTATTTTTTATAATTTCTGGATCGTGTGTCATTACCCCACGAAATAGTTGTTATTACCCCAGTTGAGTAATTTACCCACCGGTTGAGAACCAATGGTTTAGAAAGTCAGTGAATATATCAAGAATTACCGATTCTTTCATTAGTTTTGTAGAAATGCAGTTTCATCTTATAGTAATTTGAATATTTTTACTTGGATCGTAATAATGCCAAAATTTATTTTTCATTTTTCTTATTGTGAAAGCGGTGTCGTTCGGTAGAATTGGATCAAAGAAAACTGAGTTTTGGGTATGTAATTGTTGTTGGTGTGCGTATGAGTATTTGGAATCGAGGGTGCTGTGTTTGAGCCGATATGTGCAAAGAAATTGTTTATAAATTGTTGTGTCTTTAGCATCACTGTAAGAATTTTCGCCTTGTATGAAAGAGGACAAGTAATCCGATTTCGCTCTTTCAATAACTGCTTAAATCTGTTACGATAGTTTTTATGTGTCTGTTCACTGATAATGTCAGTTTTTCATAATTTAAAAAGGTATTTTGCGTTTAATACTCACAATGTTGTATTTTGTTTCAGATTTTAGTCTCAATTTGTTGAATGTCCATTAATATGCTTAAGAATGTTTGAAATTTTGTCTCAATGTCATAGTTATTTTTGGTTATTTCAGATCAGCCAAAAGATGTTATTTCTCTAAGGAATTTTAGATTGTTGTTATAGCTGCAAGATCTGTAGTAATTTTTTTATATTTTCTTGCGCACAAAAATCGGCAATTAACGTAGTGTACGTAGGCAAATGATCTTTGATATCAATATAATTATTCCTGAGATGCAATCAATTGGAGACCGTACCAAGATTTGATCTAGCGGAGCCGAACGTCTAATGTCATTGTGAAATATTGTTAGCTTTGTAATAGCTAATTTAAACCACATTGATTCAATGTGAAGGAAGTTTGCATTATTATTTGAATGTTCCTTAGTGAGATCAGTATTTAAATCTTCTAAAACGATACACTTTTTACTGATGTGATTAGAGGTTAAACGTTTACCGATATTTGTAATAAAAGTGGTACGTTACATCTGGTAGTCAGTAAATGCTTAAAATTGAAGAGACGATGTTATAAATATTTATTTCAATTGCGAAGGTTTCTGAGTTATCGATTATGCTTGTTAATTATTCGATACAGTTACTCTTCCAGTTTGAACCTCCAAATATGCTTACGCTCCACCCCTATTGTTACTCCTATATATATCGTAGCTCGTATACCATAGGATGTTAAAAAGTAGTTTATTATTATTATCATTTAACTAAATTTCAGTTAATATAATGCACGTGAATTTGTTTCAGTAATTTTAGATCAGCCGTCAATTCGTCGAAGTGGTTTGAGAGACGGCGAATGTTTAAATTTGGGAAAAACAAGTTGCCATTTTTGTATTTTTTAAGTTGTCTACTGAGACATGGTTACTGTTGTTTAAATTATCAGATTCACTAAGTTAATTTACAGTATTGAGAGTATTTAAAATGTTGATCAAAATCAAATTAATACAATATGCAGCGTAACAGAAAATAATGATAGGTAAAAAATATAAAACAGGAGATGCAAAAAGAAATAAAAGCGATTTTGCTGTTAAGTAAGAATGTACGATAGAACGTAATATTACGCTCTATATATACTCGTATATCAACAATAAAATTATAAAATTACAAAATTATAAAATTATAAAAAATTATATTTGTTTTTTAATTATTATTTGTAATAGTGATATTGTTTCCTACCACACGAGTTATGTTGATGACACTCCTATCTGTAGATGCCGTTGGAAGTTGTCCAATTCAGACTGAATTCGAATGTACACTTTTTGTTTTTTCTGGGACTTATGGTATTATTCCGCCTCATACAGTATATAAAAGGAATATATAACTTTCTCTTTACTCAGTTTTAATTAACAAATTGATTCATTAATGCATTATTCAATTTAATTTGGATCACTGCAATTCTCATTTATGATTTTAAATTTGAATTTTATGATTGGTTTGTCACTGTCGTTAATAATTTTTCCTACCCGATGAGCCTCCGTAATAACCTTTTGTGGTATGTTTAGATGGGATTTCATACGGGATTTTATACGCAAACCAAACTATACAACGGAAACTGCGGGAAATGCACTCTTTCAAAGGAGCAGATGTATGGAATGTAATTTCCATAAATATCAGACAGGCCTCATTAGCATATGCGCCTCGGTGGTGTAGTGGTTAGCGTCGCTGACTACGAATCCATCGGCCCCGGCCCGGGTTCGAGACCCGACGGCAGCCGGCGCGCAGCAAAACCCAGTTGTTCATCCTTCCACATAATAAAGAAAGTGGTTGGTAGATAAATGGGTACTCTAGGTGGCTTAGTGGTTAAGACGCTGGGCTGCTGATGGGGCGTGGTTCGGATTCCACGTTAAACTGTAGGTCTAAGGTGGAGTGAAAAGCTTGACCTTCGTCCAGAATGAACAATTCGGGTGGAAGCTAACCAAAGGTTATATGTATTTCGTAAATCACGAAAAAAACACTTCATTCGAGCCTACTGATGTGCAAGTTCACTACTGCCATTATTACCATAGTAATTAAGTTCCCAATTTATAATTGCTATATATGCTATATTAATTATAATTAATATGCTAATTTTATTAAGCCTTTTCATTTCATAATTTATCTTTCTTTTATATTTTTTATTAATCATCATTTTTTCTACTAAATATACAATAAATCATCGAATCTAAAATTATGTAAAATTTTGTAAATTTTTATCTTGTGTTTGTTATTATTATTATTGTTACTATTGTTGTTATTATTATTATTATTATTATTATTATTATTTGTTATCACTATTATTATTACTTGTCATTTTCACTTCTCTTACGTAATAAATAAACTCTGTTACTACGAAAATAACTGGCTACTCCACTGTCCCACCCATTACAAACCACACCTATATAAAAGATACGTCGGACACTTTTCTCCTCTTTCACAATGCTAACCACGCCCCTCTTTTTCTTAACTATCTCAATTCCCAGCATCAAACCATCAAGTTCACTAAAGAAGACGAATCCAACAAACCCTACCCTTTTTAGATATAACAATAACAAAACAAAATAATAAATTCAGCACTTCCATATATCGAAAACCTACATATACAGGCCTAGGTACTAAGTACTTAAGCCACATCCCTTCACTATATAAAATTAACACTATTAAAATCTTAATCTATCGTGCCTATCAACTTTGTTCCTCTTACTGATCCTTCCACAACGAAATAGAATTCATTCACAATTTCAGCAATTCCCAAAACATTTACTACAATCTCAACTAGAAATTTTCTCCACAACATTTATCAACCTCCCCTTAGAGTCCACACTGTTAAAAGAGATATCCACTACTTTTCTTTTCCGTACCACGACTATATTAGTTACAAAATACAATCAGAACTTCGCCATTTACTCACCCCTCTTTACCCTCAAATTAACCTTCAATTTGCATTCACCAATAATAACAGCATTAAATCGTATCTCAATTCTCAACCATAAAGAAAAAAAACCCTAGCCCCTTGTTTCGTCCACTGTCTACCGTTTCAACTGTACTTACTGCGAAGCGAGTTATATTGGCAGCACCATTCACCAATATCAAACAAGAGTGAACGAACATCGCGGCATCTCTACCAGAACATTACAACCTTTAAACAAACCATCAGAATCAGGAATAAGAGATCATTGCCACCTCCACAGTCATCCACTGCTCCCCACCAATTTCAAAATTATCAATTCAGCATACCAACCAACCGACCTCCGCATCCTCGAATCCCCATATATCCTTAGTACAAAACCAGCCCTCAACGACTATAGTTCTGCCTTCAACGTAAACATCGCTAAATAATTTCTTCTGAACCACTACTGAAAAGAAATCCGCTATCACTCTCCGGCTTCTAACATGGATACGTTAACATTGGACCATTCCCAACCTTTACATAATTAGATCACCCGGTAAGATGCGTTTCAATTTTTGTATATTTTAGCCATTATCTTGCCTCTCTACATTTCATGTAACTTTTTAAAAATTATTATCATAGGACTGCATAAGTATATTGTATAAAATCTTTTATTCACTATATCTGTTCACTTTTTTACTTTTCATTTTTAGCACTGATGATGGAAATTGAATTTCCGAAACGTCTCACTCATAAACATGCACCACCTTCTCGTCCTCTTATCCCTTACTATATATATATATATATATATATATATATATATATATATATATATATATATATTTGGAAGAGCATCTGACAACAGAAAAGTAATACAAAATTTATAACTGGAACACTTCTCTCTTGAAAGCAGGACAAGAACTCCTTCTTTCGACTGAAGAGGACTCTAATATCGATGAGTGAAATGCTCTTTTCCAATAAGTTGCGTTTCTATTGTTTGTTTTATTTTTATCCATTAATATCCGATTTTTGGTCATATAAATATTAAAATAAACGCATCTACATTTATACATACACGCATACACGTCCATACGCTCATACATACATAGACATCTCCGCAAATCTGTTCGAAGATTCGAACCCCGCCGCTCGAAACTCCCAAATTCCGCTGTTTATTCTGATTCAAAATCAGCGCTTGCGTGTGGTAAATGACGTCAGAAATGGTGTGGTGGTCAGGTATCAGATGAACCCGTTTATTTCCACTGGAATTGCGTTTAGTGATTACTTAACGTCAGAACTTTTTTGAATCTTCTTCTCATATTATTTCAGACTGGTTTTCGAGCTTTCATGAATAAAGTTCATTGATTATCTTAGGAATCATTTCACGGTTTTCATGAATATCATTATATTAACTCGAATTATGAAAGA
This sequence comes from Bathynomus jamesi, assembly GCA_023014485.1. Classification (NCBI taxonomy): domain Eukaryota; kingdom Metazoa; phylum Arthropoda; class Malacostraca; order Isopoda; family Cirolanidae; genus Bathynomus; species Bathynomus jamesi. The sequence goes on along the minus strand of JAJOZX010004360.1, from coordinate 230,239 downwards.
AACAAATGGGAAATAATTTTCGTCGAAATTTTTTTTAAATTTATGCGTTAATTAATTAATTGTGATTAATATTCAGATGAATTAAATGAGATCTTGAGAAGCAAATCTCAGAATAAATGTCAAAATGTATTTGTATCATATATCCATTTATAATAAGCCAAATTATGAGCTCGGTTCAACATCATCTCAACGAAATTAATCTCAAAATCTTCAAAGTTAATGTAAACTTACAATGATTTTCAACATTATATATATATATATATATATATATATATATATATATACAGGGTCTGTCAAAAAAAACTAAGCCAAATTCAAACCTTTATTAAAACAAAACCATTTATCTAATTAAGTTGAATTTATTACACAATAAAGTATAGGTAATCACCTATTATTCTTTAAATTTTTATGACGATATCTTCAGAATTGTTAATTTTATTAATAATTAGCTAAAAAGTGAGATTCTCCTACTTAACATGAAAAAACAAAATTTTACGATATACTGTAGATAATTTTTAGTTTAATAAAATTAAAATAACTGTTCAATATGATTCCCTTACATTATTATCACTTTGTCCATACACTCTTTTAAATGGTTTAAATTGCAGATCAGATTTAATAATCCTTCTTACGCTTGATTCTGATATTTCTAGTTCTTTTGATATTTGAGCAGGTGTCATGTGGCTACCAGGTCGATCCTCTTGACTAAGGATACGTTCCTCCACTTTCTGAATATTTTCATCTACTCTAACTGATTTTGGTCGCCCACTACCAACCTTCCTTTCAATGCTTCCTGTTTCATCGATAGTTCTCAGTAAATAATCTAAACCTGATCTAGTCCATCCTTTATAATCGAATTCAGAAAGTAATTTCCTTGCACTATAACCTTTTTCAACTCTATAATGCTTTATAATTATTTTATCTTCATGTGAGAATGGCATATTTAGAGGTATTCAAAAATTTTAAATCTAAACAAATTCTGAAAAGAGAAAAAAAAAGATAATATTACATAATGAGAAAACTGAAATTTTCGCAATCTGTAGAAATAACCGCATAACTCCTAAAATACTTAAATAAAATTATAAAATTATCACAGATTATTTATGAGCCTTTTATTTATTTAGTGTAAAAAAATATTTGAAATCTCTATCAAATTGTGCATTTATAGAGATTTCAAATTGGCTTAGTTTTTTTTGACAGACCTGTTTATATATATATATATATATATATATGGGATGAATTTCACAATAAAACACGTGAAATGAATGAATGCTGCAAACCCACAAGGAAAAAGAAAAACGATTCCAAGGCCTTTCGTGTATTCAAAGCTACACCTCGTCATTCCCTGACGAGGTGTAGCTTTGAATACACGAAAGGACTTGGAATCGTTTTTCTTTTTCCTTGTGGGTTTGCAGTATATATATATATATATATATATATATATATATATATATATATATATAGATATATATATATATATATATATATATATATATATAGGGTGAACCAAATGTAGGTGGACAGTAAATGATAACGTTTATTTTGAGAATACATATTTAATTTTTTTGTATACTATAATACAAAATAAAATTTAAATAAATTTAGTTATAATATTTAATATAATAAAACACAAACACCATAGTTATAATGAACACCATAGTTTAATATAATATAACACAAACCGTATTCAACCTCCTGTCCACCTACTTTTGGTTCACCGTGTATATACATAGACTGAATAATTATTCTAACTATGTGAACTAGTTTATAATTATAGTGTAAGGCGAATTGGCTGCGTCGTAGCTGTTCTTGCAGTTGATCATTTTATCAGCCTTTTACGTTTTAGCTTTACGCTGCTACAGTAACGTATCCAATCTGTTCAGTGCATTGCGGTGGTTGGAAGTCGCCGTTACTTGAGACGGCTCTAGATGTAATGAGTCAGGTTTTTGGCATGAATTACAATTCAATTGGGCTTTTCCGATCAACTGTAGCGTCTTCGCAGAGAGGATTGTGAACACTGGCTTCGTGGAAGTAAAGTAGAGAAATCGGAAAAAACTAAAGTAGAAAATTTTTGTCAAAACTAAACTCGAAAGTGAAAGTGAAATAAAATAAAATGAAAAACTAAAATTGAAATCGAAATCGCTATTTTTGGTTAATTTTTATAAATTAAAGATTTTTTAAAAGAAGTTAAAATATTTTTAATTCAAAATTACAAACACGAGACAACTTATCAAACAAAAAAAAAAAAAATCAGGCATCGAGACAGGATAGAAGATTTTTTTGGTTTATAGATAGACTACACTTCGTCTCATCCCGTAAGACTGTTTCTGAAGATATATGCAGTAGATATATAAAAAGGCAACTTATCAGCGTTTTCTTTTTGGCTCTATCTTTTTAATATATTCGTTTCCCTCTTCATATAGGTGGATAAATATTACAGGAAACGAGAAAAAGTCACACCAAGATAAGCGGATTAACACAAAAGTTAAAAAAAAAAAAAAATCAGACAACTGTGTGACTTTAAGTATGCAGCTTAATTTTTAAGTATCAGTTCATCTGAAGCTTTCGAAGGCGAGTGATCAATCTTACTGACGAAGAATAACAACTGCGCCTTACAGTATGATACGAAATGAAATCAATAATAAAAGGCTTCATAAGGAATATATAACTCAAATATATGAATATTAAAGAGTTGAGTTTACTGCAACTAAGAAAATATCGACAGAAATCATAAACTGAAAGCGAGAAAACTGAAATACTGTAAAAATCTAACTGATATTTTGTTTTTACAAAAACTGAAATCGTAAAACGAACTGATAAATATACACATCAGTTTCGAGCCCCTGAATTTAAAAGTCTTCCTTGTTCTTCCTTGTTGGCTTTAAGTAAGCAAGTCAATCAGGTAATTAGAAAATGTACAGTAAATATCGTGAGAGAACTTTCAACGAAGCACCCTCAGCACACCACAATAATATATATATATATAAAACTTGATTGAAGGGTTTGTTCTTAGGGAAACGTAGCTTAGCGAGGAATAAGAAGACGAAGAGATGGTGCATGTTTATTTACAAACGTTTCGGAAATTTTCATTTTCCATCATCAGTGCTAAAATTATAAAAGCAGATAAAAAAAATGAATAAATATAATGAACGGAAACTTATACAATATATTTAAATAAAGTGATATTAATGGTGTTTATATTTAGGTAATTAAATTAAAAATAAAATAATATAAAATATAGAAGAGTGATCCATCGTCAAATATAAAGTAAAAAGCGAACAAAATTGAGAGGAGTCTTACCAGGTTGTTATTGTCGGGGTAAGGGGACTAATTGAGCAGAGGGTTGGGAATGATTGGTTGTTGGAAGGGGTCCATATTAGAAGAGTTGGAGCCAGACAGAGCGATGGTGGATTTCTTCTCAATGGTAGGATATGACAGTTTATTTGACTATGTTTAAATTAAAGGCAGAACTATAGTCGTTGAAAGTTGGTTTAATACTGAGGATGTATAAGGACTCCAGAATGTGGAGATCGGTTAGAGGGTTGGTTGTGTTGATAATTTTGAAATTGGAGGGAAGTAGTGGGTGGTTGTGAAGGTGGCAGTGATCTCTTACTGCTGATTTAGAGGGTTTTTTAAGGGCTGCGATGTTCTGGTAGAAATACCGCGACGCTCGGCCACTCTTGTTTGATATTGGCGAATGGTGCTGCCAATATAGTTCGCTTTGCAGCGAACACAGTCGAAAACGTAGATGGTGGACGAAGCAAGGGGGTGAGGTGTTTTTTCTTTGTGGTTGAGGTATGATTTGATGATATTATTTGGTGAACACGAATTGAAAGTTAATTTGGGGTAAAGAGGGGTGAGTAGGAGGCGGAATTCTGAAAGTATTTTGTGGCTTGTATGGTCGTAATAGGGAAATGAAAAGTACTGTACGTCTTTTTTAACGGTGGGAACTTTAAGGGGGGGGGGAGGGTTGATAAATTTATTAAGAAAATTTCTGGTTAAAAATTGTACTTATCCCTCCACAACGAAATAGATTTCATTCATAATTTCGGCAATAACAACTCCTTCCCAAAACATCTTTTACAATTTTTAACCAGAAATTTTCTTAATAATATTTATCAACACCCCACCCCTTAAAGTTCCCACAGTTAAAAAAGACGTACAATACTTTTCGTTTCCCTATTACGACCATATCAGCCACAGAATACTTTCAGAATTCCGCCTCCTACTCACCCCTCTCTACAGAGCATTTTTTTAACCTAGTGAGTGGGCGACATGAATGTCACCCAGTGAAGAAAATTTGTCGCCCAGTAAATGAAATTTTAGGGTACTGGGCGACAAGGAATTTTCAAAATTTGTAAAAATAGAATCGTCTTGGGAGTTGTCTTGGGAGCATTGTCTTGGAAGTCATATAAACACATATAATACATGCACATATGCCACAATTAGAACTGTTTATCCTAAATGTAACTATGAAATTTACATTGAATATTTATATATAGATAATGCTAGTGTTATTTCAGACCACACGGGGATGGTGGCCTAATTAGGGAACATCCGAATCCATAATATCCTTAATCCAAGGGTGTGCTGGGACCGGTTCGGTCCGGTTCGCCCGAACCGGTTGTTAAATTTTGATTGGATCACCGAACCGTTTGTTTATTTTTAACAAATGTTTAACAGTTAGTAGAAATTTATTTATATCTAAATTTTTTTTAATTTTTTCAGGATTTTATAGAAAAATATAGGTAGTATCACAAGCAGTGGTAGTTTCAATATTTTTTTTTTTTTTATGAAAAATTAGTTTATTTTTAGATAATTATGTCATTAGTGAGTATAAAGAATATGTTAAATAATTTCTGCCAAAATGTTACAAAATGCTATTTGGAAAAGCTAAAATGCATTGGCTTCCGGGGCACTGCCCCGGACCTCGCTAGGGGAGCTACCGCTCACTCCAGACCCCCTAGCTTAATGACTCGCGCCGACGCGCCATTGGCGCTCGCCGATTTACACCCCTATTTGTATCAGAACCGGTTGTTAAGAAATTGGCAGCCTACCCTGCCTTAATCCCACCCCCACTTCCCGATCTGCCTTTGTCGCCCAGTGGGAAAAGCTTAAAAAATGTTCTGCCTCTTTACCACCAAATTTACTTTCAATTCGTTTTCACCAACAATAATATCATCAAATCATACCTCAACCACAAAGAAAAAACACCTCAGCCCCTTGCTTCGTCCACCATCTACGTTTTCAATTGTGTTCGCTGCAAAGCGAACTATATTCGCAGCACCATTCGCCAATATCAAACAAGAGTGGACGAGCATCGCGGTATTTCTACCAGAACATCGCAGCCCTAAATAAACTCTCTAACTCAGCAATAAGAGATCACTGCCACCTTCACAACCACCCAATGTACGGTAGATGGCAGCCGAATCGACGTGCAGTGTTGCTAACAATGATTAACGAATTCACCTGATACAAACATAATCAATATGGGTCCTTTAGTTACGAAATTATACGCCGTGTAAACTTACTTTCTGACCACCCCTCGTGTATACATCGGGTGGCCCAAAAAAAACGCCTTGAGATCTGAACATCAATAACTTCAAAAATATGCAGTTCACTTTTCCAAAATTTACAAAACTATTACCTCAATCTATTGATAAGCCATCATAAAAATTTCAGACCTCTACATAAAATACTTTTTCTACAGCTGAGGGAACAATGAGGTATGGTGAAAAAAACGAATATCATAAATCCAAAATGTGTATAGCTGTACCTGGCAACTATTCTAAGACTTGTAGTAGTTTCCTTAGCCTGTGGATAATCTGTTAGTCTCTGAAAAACGTCAGATGATACAGGCTACGCCCATCTTAAATACTGTTTTTTAAACTTACCCTTCAAATTATTGTTCTAACTAACGGTGGAAAAGCGGTGATTGAAAAGTGTTTCTTGGAAAAAAGATGGACTGGGGCAAGAATTTTGAGGGAATTTCCAGGAATAACTTGTAATGTTACGTCTGTGAATAGAATAATTAAGAAAGTTAAAGGAACCGGTTCGATGGCACGGAAGCGTGGAAGTGGTCGGCCTAAAACAGTTTACACTCAAGACAATATAGCAATGACGAAATGATGAGCCTATCTCAAGAGGATCGACCTGGGTCACACTGCTCTCAGAGGAAAATTGCAAGAAATTTACGTATCAGTCGAAGTCCCATAAAAAGAATGCAAAGAACGGTAGGACTTAAAGCATTTAATAGGATCCGTGTTTCAAGACGTGACAGCAATGTAAGAGCTAAAAGAAAAATTCCTTGTAAAAAATTGCTGGATAGATTTTCGTCCAATGATGTTAAAAAAATAGTTTTACAGATGAAAAAAGATTTCACCATCGAAAGTGCTCGAAACTCACGGAACGATGTTGTTTATGGTCGGAGTAAGAAAGATATTCCTCCATCGAGACTTTACCACCAGACAAGTCGGTTTTCCAAAAAAATCATGGTATTAGCAGGTGTATCGTGGAATGGAAAGATGAAAATTCATTTCATTTCAGAAAATAAAAAAATTAATTCAGAAACCTATGTAATTCTCTTAGAGTAGAATCTTTTGCCTGATTGTCGGCGTCTGTATTATGGAAATGATTTCATACTCCAACAAGATGGTGCTACAGCTCATACTAATAAGTTCACACAGGATTATCTACAACAGAATGTAGTCAACTTAATTGGAAAAAACGACTGGCCGCCGCAATCACCTGATTGCAATCCCATGGATTATTGCATATGGAACACTCTAGCAGAGAAGATTTATGAAGGCCAAACAGAAAAGTTTACAGAAATGCAATTAAAGAAAAAAATAATGGAATGTTGGGACAAAATAACATTAGCAGAAATCAGAAAATGTATCATGTCGTGGAAGAAAAGGTTAAGATTAGTTTGTAAGCAGGACGGCAGACATATCGATCACATTTGTTGATAAGATGTGAATAAAAAAAATTTCAGCTTATGATATTCGTTTTTTTCACCATACCTCATTGTTTCTTCAGCTGTGGAAAAAATATTTTATGTAGAGGTCTGAAGTTTTTATGATGGCTTATCAATAGATTGAGGTAAAAGTTATTTAAATTTCGGAAGTGTGAACTGCATATTTTTTAAATTATTGATATGATAATAAAAACCCACTCTAATAGACAGAGTTTATTTCCACAACAGTTTCGATGCCCACTGGCATCCTCTTCACTCTGTCTATTAGAGTGGGTTTTTATTATCATATTTTGACCTTCACGTAGAAAAGTGAAGTTTTTTTGCATGAAGTTATTGATGTTCAAATCTCAAGGCGTTTTTTTTGGGCCACCTGATATATATATATATATATATAATATATATATATATGAATAAAACCACGAAGGAAAGGAAACACAGAGTGGTGCTCAAGCGTTTTCGTCTAATGACATCCTCAGGAACACTGAAGTAAATAAAGAGTTGAAGACTATATATAGGTTACAAAAAAAAAATATATATATATATATAATAAATATAGAAATAAAAATTGCGAGAGGAGCATAAAAATTTGTAAGGAAAACTACCAATTTTAGCACTTTGACCGAATTCAATACAAGATCAAATGGATTGTTTACAACCAATTTTATCGATAATGCCTGAATGATATATAGGTCACAAAAAAAATAAAAAATAAAAATAAATTGAAAAATAAAAATTGTAAGAGGAGCATACAAATTTATAAGGGAAAATTACCAAAGTTTTAGCACTTTGCCCTTCTTGTCGAAATCCGTTCTGAACGAATTCAAAACAACGGGATCGAGTTGAAAAAGACCTTTGCTCATGTTAAAGTCATTTGTAAGTTGGATAATAGCAGACTCAAGAGTTATCCAATTGTATTGATTGGAATAATGCTTCAGTTTTGCTTCACTCTAGCAACATCGTTAATAGAAATATTTTTGAGTCTGCTATTATCCAACTTACAAATAACTTTAACATGAGCAAAGTTCTTTTTCAACTTGATCTCGTTGTTTTGAATTCGTTCAGAACGGATTTAGACAAGAAGGGCAGAGTGCTAAAACTTGGTAATTTTCCCTTATAAATTTATATGCTCCTCTTACAATTTTTATTTTTCAATTTATTTTTTTTTTTTGTGACCTATATATCATTCGGGCATTATCTATAAAATTGGTTGTAAACAATCCATTTGATCTTGTGTTGAATTCGGGCAAAGTGCTAAAATTGGTAGTTTTCCTTACAAATTTGTATGCTCCTCCCACAATTTTTATTTCTATATTTATTTATATGTATATATTTTTTTGTAACCTATATATAGTCTTGAACTCTTTATTTACTTCAGTGTTCCTGAGGATGTCATTAGACGAAAGCGCTTGAGCCCCACTCTGTGTTTCCTTTTCTTCGTGGTTTTATTCATCATAAATATTTTTCACGTGTTACTTTCGTGAAATAATTTATATATATATTATATATATATATATAATATATATATATATATATATATATATATATATATATATATATGGTGATTGCAAAGCCCTTGTCCAACTTTAAGTTTTAATGTAAACGGCATATGAAAGTAAATTCTTTCGCACACTACATTATAAATTTGTAGGACTCAACATAACTGCCATCTTTCTCGATACAGCGTTTAATCTGATTTTTCCAAAAACCTAAAAACATTCTTCAGTTGATGCTGAGTGATTTCATGAATTGGATTTGCGATCGTGGCCATAACTTCATCCGCCACGATTGCGCATTTGGGGGACAGAGAAATCTTACGAAGTTGGGCAACATGGAAGAGACTCACCAAAAATCAATGTTTGGTGTGTTCTCAAAAAGTCAAGCATCATTGGTCCTCTCTTTTTCGAAGAACCAATAGTTAGTGGTAAACGTTACCCTGCATTGCTGCAGGATTTCTTTATCCCTGAACTAAGATAGTGAGTGAAGTCTTCCCATCCAAGTGGATCGGTAGAGGTGGACCCAAGGCCCGAGAGTGTAATCACAGGCCCTGGTGCTACTTTTGACTCCGGTTCCCTTTACCCCCGATCACTTTTTTCTAGCTTTCAGCCCTGGGCCCCCCTTCGGCACGGGCCCTAGTGCTTTGACACCTCATGCAACACCCTCTCCCTGGTCTTGGTTGGACCATTTGCTTGGCGACCTCGTTAACCTGACCTGTCCTCATTGAACGACTATTTATGTGGCCATGTTAAAGGTGTCGTTTACTCAACAAAACCACATTCTTCGGATGAACTTATGGTCAGGATCACAAATGCAATTCATGAAATCACTCAACAGCAACTGGAGAATATTTTCAGGTCTTTGAAAAATCGGATTCAACGATGTATCGAACGGCGGTTATATTGACGCCAACAAATTTGTAATGTTGTGTACTAAAATTTAATGATTATGCTTTCATATGTCGTTTCCAGATTGTTCCTATCTTATGTACATTAAAAGTTATTAAAATCAAAGCTGCATAAGAACTTTGCAGTCACCCTGTATATATATATATATATATCACAGCTTACCTTACAACCTCACAACGGTTTCGCGCGATGATTCCTCATTTCGCGAAGGTCAAGCTTGTCGCCCCCTCCTCTCGAGTTGGCCTGGTGAAGTAGTGAGTTGGTTTCTTGTGCTCTCCACCTCACATAGCCAGGTACGCCCGGCTCATTGGGGATTGTTCTGAGCCAGGAGTCTACTCTTCTTTTGAAGATGTCCACTGCAACTCCCTTCGTGTTTCTTAGGGCTTTTGGCAACTGATTAAACAGTTTTGGTCCTCTCACTACAAAACTATTTTCTTTCAGGGTTAAGGATGTTCCCTGTCTCGTCTTCAATTTGGGAATACGACACAGTCTACCGTTTCTACCTTCCACCGTTGTTTGGGGAGTTATAGGGTTCAGAGTAAGATTAGGGACTAGTTTCTCCATTATTTTCCAAGTGTAAATAATGGTGTATCTCTCTCTTCTACTTTCCAGTGAATATAGGTCTAGTTCGCGTAACCTTTACCAGTAATTTAGTTCTTTGCACCATTGATCTTGGCTGTGAAGCTTCTTTGGATCCCTTCCAGCTGTCTAATGTCTTCTTTTTTATATGGAGATGTTAGGACCGAGCAGTATTCCAATTTGGGTATGATCAGGGTTTTCAGTGGAGGAATCATTACATTCCTATCCCTTCGTTTAAAGGTTCTCAATATCTGTCCCGTTATTCTCTTTGCTCTGTTTACTGCTATCTTATTTTGTGTTTCAAATTTCACATCATCTCTCATTACAACCCCTAAATCTTTTGCTCTAGAATTTCTCTGAATTTCCTGTCCATTTGGGGTATAATATTCCATGGATTTTAGGTCTTCTCTTTTTCCGTACCATAATAGCTGAAATTACTCAGTGTTAAACTTCATATTGTTGTCTTCAGTCCACTTGTAGATTCTGTTCATGTCGGTTTGTAGAGGTCCTATATCTGGGTTTCTTATTTTTCTGCTGATCTTTGTGTCATCCGCAAAGGATGTTACTGTGCTGTCTCTGGTAACGTCCTCATCTATGTCAGTTAGCATGATTATGAAGAGTAGTGTTGCTAATACTGTTCCTTGTGGTACTGAGCTGAGGACCTCTGATTCTGATGAAGATACTCCTTGTACTGTAACGCCTTGCCGCCGCTCACTAAGGAAATTATATATCCATTTCCCTACTTTTTCTGTTATTCCCATATATTTCAATTTATGTATTATGGTCACACTTGTCGAACGCTTTAGCAAAGTCTGTGTATAGTACATCATAGTTTTCATTACTTTCAAGTGCATCAATAATGTTGTTGTAGTGTACCATTAGTTGTGATAGGCATGATCTGCCTGACCGAAACCCGTGTTGGTATCATTGAATTTTTTGAGTTTCCAAAACATAGATTTTCTGTCTATCTATTCTTTCAAATATTTTAGTGAGATGAGATGTAAGCGACACTGGCCTATAGTTTTTGGCCTCGGATCGATCTCCTCCTTTATATTTTGGGACTATGTTCGCGCTCTTCAGGATGCCCGGTATTTCTCCCGTGTCTAGTGATCGTCTCCATATCCAGTATAGGGGCTCAGCGATTGCATTCTTGCGGTTTTTGATCAGTGTGGCATTCCATTTATCCGGTCCTGCCGCTGAGTGTGTTTTTAGTTTCCCTATGGCTTGTGTAATATCATCCTTTGTAAAGTCGAAATCCGTTATACTTTCCCCTTTTGGTTCTTCTTCAAAGACCGCGTTTCTATCGCATATCAATTTGTCAGTTTTTGGGATACTGAAAGATGATTCGTACTGAGCGCTTAATATTTCAGATACTTATGTTAGATCATCCGATAAAGCACTGTTCTCATTTTTTAAAGGTCCGATAGTCACATGATTTTTCGACTTTCTTTTTGCGAAATTATAGACATAGTATATATATATATATATATATATATATATTATATATATATATATATATATATATATATATATATATGAAAATGAAAATGAAAAGGTTTATTGGCAGACTATAGTCCATATGACAAATATTATTAATACAATGACAGGTCATATACTAAGGATAGAAATATATACAATTGATTAGAAATAATACTGTAATGTCGAAGTTAAGTGGAGCTACAGACAGACGTTTTCGTACCAAGATGTCCATATCTTAGAGGATAAATGGCAGGACTCATGGATTGCTTGGATGATCGGGTTGGTTGATTTTTTAATTCTTTGCATTAGACTGTGTTGAGCACGCCTTGTACCTCCGGGAAGCTCGGGACATTGCGGGTAGCAAACATTTGCGAAGCTGAGCATCTCGGTGGTAATTTATGTAAGAGTCTAAAAGACCTGTTGTACAGCAAATTTAGAGTTCTGCCAGAACCTTTTTTATAATTCACCCAGAGTTGCTGTCCGTATATATTACTGCAGAAAGTACGAAAGAGAGTGTCTTTAGCTTTACTTGTACAGAATCGAAAGTTCCTTATGGTCATATTCGCTTTAGCACACAGGCTTCGAGATTGTTTTCTTATATCCGAGTCATCACTGAAGGAGCTGGTAATAGTTTGACCCAAATACTTAAACTCTTGTACTTACAGCTTTTAGGATGAAATTGCATAACCTTAGTTTTTGTAACATTAAAAAGAATATCATGTTTCTGCGAATACACTTCGCAGACTTTTAGTAGCCGATCCAGACCTTTAACAGATGGATTTATTAACACCATATCTTCGGCATAAACTAAGTTATTTATCCTTGTGTTATCTATACAACATCCCACTGTTGCCTCATTAAGTGAAGCAATTAATCCGTCAATATACACATTAAACAGTATAGGGGAGAGCAAGGAGACTTGTCTCACCCCGCAAGAGGAGTCAAAACACTCCGATAGTACATTGCCCCACCTAACGGTGAAAGATTGGTGGGAATACCAAAATTTCAATAAATTTAATATGTACATGGGAACCTTCCTGTCTTCTAGTTTTGCAAATACACAGGTCAGTTGAGTGGGACCTTTTAAAGCCAAACTGATTAGGAGATATCCATAGGAAATCATTTAATCGGCGTAAAAGAGTTTTTCTAGTAGTTTCGAGAAACAGGAAGCGACAGCAATTGGCCTGTAATTATTGCTGGACAGAATGTCTCTGTACTTATTTTTGACCAGCGGCAAGATATATACCCTCATGAACTCTGTAATATATATATATTATATATAATATATATATATATATATATATATAATATATATATATATATAGGGAGTTCTAAAATTACCTACTAAACTTTTTGTATTCTAAAGTTGCATAGTAAACTTTAATATGAACACACAATATCTTAACAAAACTTATGCGATATTTAACAATTTTATTTCAGATACAGCAATAAGAAAAGCAACAATAATATAATTGTTTATTTTAGACCTTCAAAGTGTCTTCCTTCACTTGAACACATTGTTCACAACGTCCGACTACTGATCGACAAATATATACTGTAAAGGTTTACTAGGTAATTTTAGAACACCATATATATATATATATATATATATATATATATATATATATATATATATATATATATATATTATATATATATATATACAAACTCAGAATGGTCCCCTGAGAAACTTATATGTTAAACACAGACCGTGCATGGAACAAGGAACTCTTCTGGGAAATTGCATCCACTATTGTTCGAATAAGTAATGATAAATGACAAATACTATAGTTTTTTCTTTTTCATGATGGAAAGCCGAACGTGGGCAACGGGTTACTCGCAAAGAGACCCCAAAATATAGCTTCCCTCACCAGCTATCTGCAAAGCAGATAGGATCCAGCTTTGGGACAGGATCTAGGGTTTACAGCTTACACCTAGCCTACTACATTCAGAACCTCAATATACGCAAGAAACTCGTTGCATTCACGTTATGTGCCTTGAAAAGTGGACGCTCAATGTCCCGATTGAGGTTTAAGTTTTGTTTTTTGGCTAAAAATACAATAGATACCCCTTTTTCTTTGGTGTATTCAATCCGACGTGAATGTAACGAGTTTCTTGCGTATATTGAGGTTCTGAATGTAGTAGGCTAGGTGTAAGCTGTAAACCCTAGATCCTGAGCCAAAGCTGGATCCTATCTGCTTTGCAGATAGCTGGTGAGGGAAGCTATATTTTTGGGCCTCTTTGCGATTAACCCGTTGCCCACGTTCGGCTTTCCATCATGAAAAAGAAAAAACTATAGTATTTGTCATTTATCATTACTTATTCGAACTATAGTGGATGTAATTTCCCAGAAGAGTTCCTTGTTCCATGCACGGTCTGTGTTTAACATATATATATATATATATATATATATAATATTAATAATTTACACAACATTTCTTTTCAAAACCAAGTTCTCAAGAACTTATCAAGTAAAAGTCACAGATCAAATTTTAATTTCCTCGTAAATCTTAAGAAGAGAAAGTTTATATACATGGAACCAGTTCAGGGAAAACACTCTTTTTATAGCCACTTTTCAGGCTCAGAATCGTGCAAATCGGCTCTGCAGCTGTTTAAATATGAAGAAAGCTGGGCACGGCTTATCCCAATTTCGTCGAGTAATAGGTGGAGATTAATTGCTGATGGATGAAGACTAATTGCAAATTATGAATCTTGTTTTAGAAGTTCTTTGAAAGTAAATTTGGTTATTCGTGAATTAAATTATGTACGTTAAGAGACGGAGAAAGAGCTTTCGTCCAATCATGGAATATAATTACTTAAAACGATGAATTGACGAAAGAAATACAAAATTATAGGATGATTTTTAGTTCTAAATTAAAGCGTCGAACCAGCAACGAGAATGCCACGTAAACAATATAGAAAATTGTTAAGTTAGAAAGTGATGATCTTAAAATGCAAAATTTAACAAAAAAAACGTAAAATGATATTTAAGAGCTCTTAATTTTATCATAACTTTCCAATTTTTATATAAAATTTGATATAAAAATATTATATAAAACTTTTAATGTAATTTATATGTTTTTTATAGATGGTTATATAAAATTCAGTCAGAACTTTTCAGAGAAAATAAATTATAAATTTTAGGTATTTTATTGTTTATGGACCGTGATATTGTGCAGTAATCTTTTTTCTCATTCATCAGTCTTATATAGGCAAGTGGATTTAATTTTGCTCGAACCCACACCCATGGGAAAAAAAAAATATATATATATTATATAATATATATATATGAAAAAGAAACACGGAATCCGAGCGCTTTCGTGATATATTCATATCTTCAGGGAAAAACAAGAAATAGGCAGATATTACAAAGTAAAGGAGTTAAATACACAAGCGAAAAATTCCCAATCGGCAACTCAATTTAAAAACTATAAAACTAAAGATTTTTTCAATAGATAACTTAATCTGAAGGCTGAAATTACTGAATATAAAAGAACTATATAGATGAAATTAGACAATTAACATGTACAGAGATCAAAAATTATTATAACAATTATTAGAAATAGTATGTAATTAAAGCAGGCAATTAAGTGGCAAGAATTTAATGAAAACAAAAGGAATGGTGCCATCGTCTTACAGAATATTCCAAACTTCTACAAACAATCTGAAAAAACTCTCCCGATAGCCAACCTGTTCAAAAGTCCAATAAACCACCAAGCACACAAAGATTATATACGAAAGAAATATTACAATTAAAATGCACACATAAGAATGTTAACAGTTCTTAAAATAATATTTAACCAAGGCAAACCGTTAAGGGGCAAGAATGCGGTCAAGAAAACATTAGGCTCTACACCAACTTTCTAACTATGTACGAGTCTAATTTATACAGCCCAGGGCTAATATTAAGGACCAAGTCCGCATTATTCTTGATCACACTAGATTCAATTATATTTCTGCTAACAATAGATTTACTAAACCTTAATTTGGAGGCATTTTTCCAGTCACTGGGGTGATTAGTATCTCTTACGTGAATGAAAATGGCGTTAGATTCCTGGCCGATTCTTACACTGTATTGATGCTGCTTAATACGTAACTCAAGGGTCTTACCAGGTTGGCCAATGTAAAATTTATTACATATTGTGCATGGAATTTTATATACACAACCCTGTTCACTTAAAGGGGAGTTTTTAATCAATGAATTCTTAATTACATCTAAATTTCTGAACGCAATATTTACGTTAAAAGTCCTCAGCAGATTCGGCAGATCAAGGAAATTTTCTCTGAATGGTAACACTAAAACATTTTTTGTGTTAAAAGGAATCTTGTCCTTTACTTCTTAGAGTTACGTATTAAGCAGTATCAATACAGTGTAAGAATCGGCCAGGAATCTAACGCCATTTTCATTCACGTAAGAGATACTAATCACCCCAGTGACTGGAAAAATGCCTCCAAATTAAGGTTTAGTAAATCTATTGTTAGCAGAAATATAATTGAATCTAGTGTGATCAAGAATAATGCGGACTTGGTCCTTAATATTAGCCCTGGGCTGTATAAATTAGACTCGTACATAGTTAGAAAGTTGGTGTAGGGCCTATTGTTTTCTTGACCGCATTCTTGCCCCTTAACGGTTTGCTTTGGTTAAATATTATTTTAAGAACTGTTAACATTCTTATGTGTGCATTTTAATTGTAATATTTCTTTCGTATATAATCTTTGTGTGCTTGGTGGTTTATTGGACTTTTGAACAGGTTGGCTATCGGGAGAGTTTTTTCAGATTGTTTGTAGAAGTTTGGAATATTCTGTAAGACGATGGCACCATTCCTTTTGTTTTCATTAAATTCTTGCCACTTAATTGCCTGCTTTAATTAAATACTATTTCTAATAACTGTTATAATAATTTTTGTTCTCTGTACATGTTAATTGTCTAATTTCATCTATTTAGTTTTTTTATATTCAGTAATTTAGCAGCCTTGAGATTAAGTTATCTATTGAAAAAAATCTTTAGAGTGTTTTATGGTTTTTAAATTGAGTTGCCGATTGGGAATTTTTCGCTTGTGTATTTAACTCCTTTGCTTTGTAAAATCTGCCTATTTCTTGTTTTTCCCTGAAGATGTGAATATATCACGAAAGCGCTCGGATTTCGTGTTTCTTTTTCTTTTCCCTGTGGTTGTTTGCTTATTAACAAGATCACATGTTGTTCTGTGATTTTAGTGTATATATATATATATATATATATATACACATTTTAACTGCAAACAACACACAGTATAATTAATGTAAAGAACGACGCTTGTGTAGAAGAGCGTTCCGCACAAGATGAGGAGGGAGAACGAACAAATGAAAAATGAGGTACCACCCGGCAATCGAACCCTGGATCATCCGATTGCCGGTCAGATATGCTATCCATTACACCATGGACCTCGATCAATCACAAGTCGTAATTCTCCTACATACGAGCAGAAACCAATTGATCGAGGTCCATGGTGTAGTGGATAGCATATCTGACCGGCAATCGGATGATCCCGTGTTCGATTGCCGGGTGGTACCTCATTTTTCATTTGTTCGTTCTCCCTCCTCTTCTTGTGCGGAACGCTCTACTACACAAGCGTCGTTCTTTAAATATATATATAAGATATATATAATATATATATATATATATATATATATATATATATATACTGTATATATATATATAATATATATATATATATATATATATACCAACCACAAAAAGTACTCGCCAAAAAATATTTTCTTCTTTCACCCCCAAAAGTGGGGAGCACTCCTGATAATAATAATAATAAATAATAATAATAATAATAATAATAATAATAACAATAATAAATAATAATAATAAAAATAATACCTTTCATTTTCATTGTTCTTTAACATAAATGAAATACGTTGTGTCATTGTACAGTAATTATTATGCATTTTAATTCATTATTTAAAAGGGATTTCAAAACAAATAAAATATTAACTATTAACATGTAAAAATCCTCCCAGTATCGTTTCAAATTAAAGATCTTTCACGCTCTAACTCCGAGGGAGTTTTGAAAAATTAAGTCTGATGGAGAGTTAACGTTGTCGATAGAGGGTTGACAATCTCACTCGCTCGGAGCGTGAAGCTGTGCGTGTTTTTCCAGCTTTAACTAATATATGTTATAATGTTATAATGTTTCAGACCAACAAAGACCCTAGGATCCACTCATGGCTGGTCTACCTAACTGTGTTCGTAATCGTGTATTGTGTATGTCCTCCGTGGTGGCGGAGGGGACCTACAATTTTACGTGGGTTCCGAACCACAAGAACATAAGAAATTTATGTAAAAACTGCCGGTAAAATTGGCAACGACCAATTTTTACGAAACTAAATAATTATCAGTTTAAAACTAATTAATTATCGATTTAAAACTAAAGATAGAATCTCTGGATCCAGAGGATCAAGTCATAATAGACTACTATCCACAAATATGTTACACTCTATATCTATTTATAACGGACATGCAAATATATCAGATCCAAAGAATCCAGTCAATTTCATTACGGTATCCATCAAGTCACGGTCCATATCGATTGCGGACCAAGTCAAAATTTACAATCATATACATTACAATATATACACTTACGAGAAAAAGTGTAGGTGTGGCTGTAAAGACTGTACAGTAATGTAGAAATGTGTGTGCACCCATTTTGGTCTCCCATTTAAAGGTGTTTGTGGGGCAAGTGAAGATCATGAGTTTTTCAATACCTCACAGTACTATGGGGGGCACCGCTCGGCAGAGGACTCTCTTTAAATGGGGTGTGTAAGGACAGAGAGTATCCCCTAACCCAAGACGCTGCCTCCCTATATCCCACAACACTTGTGTTGAGCTGTGGGATCTATCCCCAGAAAGCCTTAATTTTACTACCTTAAACTATACCCTTTCTATCAACATATGCGTCTAATCGATTTTTAAACATGTTTATAGACGTGCTACTAATTACTTCTACCGGCAAACTATTCCAGCTATTTACTATTCTATGCGTAAAAAAGTTTTTCGCAATGCTATCTCGAACCTTCTACTTGTCAACTTACACCCGTTATTTCTAGTCCTATTATATTGAGATATTTCGAAAAAGCTATCTCTATCTACGTTATCGAACCCATTCATAATTTTGAAAACTGGATTAGATCACCCTTAGCCTCCTAGTCTCGAGTGTTGTCAATTTTAACTCTTTAAGCCTATCCTCGTACGACTTTGACCTAAGCGACGGAATCATCTTAGTTGCTCGTCTTTGAACTCTTTCGATTTTGTCTATATCTTTGCGCATATGCGGATTCCAAAATTGGACCGCGTACTCCAAATGGGGTCTAACTAATGATTTATGAAGTGGAACTATAATATCGCGCGATTTGTACTCAAAATTTCGAGCTATAAAACCTAACACTTTGTTCGCCTTATTGACCGCTGCTGTACTTTGTTTCGCTACTTTTAAATCACCAGTGACTATAACTCCTAAATCTTTTTCCTGCTCTACGCTTGTTAAATCTTTCCCTGACATACTATACGCAAAATTACCGTTACGCGAACTATATGCAAAATTTGCACTTATCAACGTTAAATCTCATTTGCCATGTGACTGACCAATCAACGATTTTATTCAGATCTTCCTGGATTTTACCTCTATCTTCGTCATTAATCGCCCTACCACCCAGTTTCGTATCATCCGCAAACTTTGAAACTGTACTGACTAGGCCGACATCTAAATCGTTAATATATATAAGAAAAAGCAAGGGGCCCAATACAGAACCCTGAGGAACGCCACTCGCTACATTAGCCCAACACGACTCCGCTCCATCAACGACCACCCTCTGTTTCCTGCCTCGCAACCACTCTTCTAGCCAATTTATTACTACACCCCTGATTCCATGAGCCTTAGTTTTTTCAATGAGTCTTTTGTGCGGCACGGTGTCAAACGCTTTTTGAAAATCTAAATACACTACATCAACCGCCGATGTCTATCGTAAACGTCAACCACGCTTTGGAAAAATTCTAAAAGATTAGTTAAGCAAGATTTGTTTCGCCTAAATCCGTGCTGCGTATTTCTAACTAGCTTATGCACTTCTAAGTGTTCGACTATACGATCCCTAATTATTGATTCCAGTAGCTTACCTACAACAGACGTTAAGCTGATTGGTCTATAATTTCCCGCCGCACCTTTATCGCCTTTCTTAAAGATAGGTGTTACGTTTGCTAACTTGAAATTATCTGGTACGCACCCCTCAGAAATAGACGCATTAAAAATCTTTGTTAGCGGCACAACAATGCTATCTTTTAATTCTTTTAGTTGTATGGGATATATGTAGGCTGACCATATTTCGTTGAGACAAAAACGGGACATTGGGATGGCAAAAAAGGGACGGGGGTTATGTAATATTCTGTATTCATGAAAAAGTAAGTACATAAACATATTGAGCTTACAATTATTCTTCAGTGACAGAACCCATACAAAAACCCATACAAAACGGTACTGTCCCGTTCAAAACGGTACGTATGGTCAGCCTAGATATATGGAATCCGGCCCCGGTGATTTACACGTTTTCATTTTATCAATATAGCGCGTTACCTCCCCTTCACTAACCACTATATTCAAAATATTACCATTATCAAACGGTATTATGTCCGTGACCGTAGGGATATTTGTTACATCTTCTATAGTAAAAACTGACGTAAAAAATTCGTTTAGCAAGGTAGCCATTTCCTTGTTTTCAGAAACTAGATCTCCGTTTAGATTTTTCAAAGGCCCCAAGACGCTTTTTACTGGATTTCTATTACTGAAGTATTGAAAGAATCGCTTGGGGTTTTCTTTACCGTCACGAGCTATGGAGATTTCAAATTCGCGCTTGGACTTTTTTTTACACACTTTTCGCTTCACGCCTTAGAGATATGTAGTTGTTTCGTAACCACAAATTGTCTTTATCGCACTTATGTAGCCTATAAGCCCTATCTCTACTCTTTATAATGTCTCCTACTCTAGAAGTAAACCACAAGGGCTTGTTGTTTACTTTCGCACGCTTAATTTTGTACGGTACACATTCCTCATTTATAGTCCTAATACTGTTTCGAACGATTCCCACATTAGTTTGCGATGGAGTTCCCATCACGTTTTCCCAATTGACGTGTGACAATTTATTTCGAAATTTACTAAAGTCTGCGTGCTGGAAGTTAGGAATTTTCGTCGAGTTAGCTGGTTTCGAGTGACTTACTGAGAGGACAAACTCTACCATATTGTGATCGCTATTGCCTAACGGTTCTATTATTTGAAGATCAGTAATTAGCCTATCATCCGTAGTTATTACTAAATCTAAAATACTGTCCAACCTCGTAGGTTCCCCAACCTTTTGAATAAGAAAGCTATCCTCGAGAAAATTAACTAAACGATTACCTTCCGCGTCTCCCTGCATTGTATCGTAATTTAAGTTAGCGCAATTAAAGTCACCCATAACTAAAGCCTGCTCACTACCGATTATTCGCTTTAGTTCACGATATAACGCTTCGTCCGTATCAGCTGTTTGATTAGGGGGCCTATATATAACCGCAACAACAAGTTTGAAATCGTTCAATTTAAGTTCTGCTATAGTTAGGCTGACCATACGTACCGTTTTGAACGGGACAGTACCGTTTTTTTTATGGGTTCTGTATGGGTTCTGTCACTGAAGAATAATTGTAAGCTCAATATGTTTATGTACTTACTCTTTCATGAATACAGAATATTACATAACCCCCGTCCCTTTTTTGCCATCCCCATGTCCCGTTTTTGTCTCAAGGAAATATGGTCAGCCTAGCTATAGTCGAATCTATCGGTTCTGGAATTGTGTGCTTTACTTCTATAACGTTCGCTATATTATCTTTGATATACAACATAACACCGCCTCCTCGCCTACCTATTCTGTTTTTAACAAAAAGTCTATAACCTTTAATTTGATACTCCCCTACAAAGTCACGAGTTTCAGTGCTAAGCCACGATTCATTTATCGCAATTATATCATAGTCTTTACAAGCAATTAAAGAAAAAAATTCGTTTATTTTATTTCGTAGGCTACGAGCATTTAAGGATAGAACCTTCAAATTGTTTGTAATTGCGACAACTTCGCGAGCGCAGTGG
Organism: Bathynomus jamesi; assembly: GCA_023014485.1. Lineage (NCBI taxonomy): Eukaryota > Metazoa > Arthropoda > Malacostraca > Isopoda > Cirolanidae > Bathynomus > Bathynomus jamesi. The sequence continues at coordinate 208,652 of JAJOZX010004360.1, read as the reverse complement.
AAATTTATGGAATTTACGCTGGGACCGTTCGAGTTACGGCAGCCTGAAAAGATGAGACAGTATTATGAAATAGTCTTCCTAAACGCGCAGCTCCTACGTCATTAAGATGAAGTCCATCTCCGAGGAACAAGTCCCTCCTGCCGCAGAAACTGTTCCAAAAATTCTCAAAATGCACTCCTTCCTGTTGGTAAAGAGACTTTAGGTTATTATTAATATAGGTCGCCTTGCTGTAGAAATCGTTACGATTGATAATTCGAGGAAGTATAACTGTTAAAACAATCTTATTAGCTTTTTCCTTTAATCGCTCTAGTAAGTCCCTGTACCTAGCCAGCAGTTCTTCCGATCTAGAATTTGAAACGTTATTAGTACCGACATGAATAACATACGTTGTGTCCTCGGAGGTACCATCTGTAAATTGGTCAACACTATTAGTTATATCCTCCACCCTTGCACCAGGGTAGCAGTAACGGCGCCTACGACGAGGGTTTCTCCCACAGAATTCCTCGAGCTGTCCTCGAACAATGGAATCGCCAACGAGTCGTATTTCCGGTTCATCATCATCTTCAAAACCTAAAACAGAAAACTTATTGTTTGTTATTACTGGTAGACATGTCTTAGGTTTTCTCAATGGGGCTCCATTACGCACTCGGACGAAGGGTTGGGAACTAGGAGAAGAGAGAGGGCTATTAATACTATTTATATTATTAATAGAAACTGAGGCAGGAGGGGTCGCAACTGGAGTCTCAAGGGATTCTAATTTTGCCGTCAGGAGCATCACCCTTTCTTCAAGGCTTACTCTGGCCTCCTTCTCACGTTCTAACTCGTTCCTCAGCACTTCTAAGTTTGAGCACCACCTGCAAACTAACTGTTCATTATTATTAGCCATTGTAAACGCGTAAGCGGCAAATTTCCCTTCACAGCGACTGCAAGTACTTGACGGGGGTGCCATGCTTTTAATTAGTTGAACAACAAAAAAAAATAAAAAATACGAGCATTTGGAAATTAATAAATTGCAATGTAGGTCTACCGCTTTTTTGAAACGCAGAAACAGGTTCTTGTAACACAAATTTATACTAAATGCATATAGAATTAAGCTACCGACAAAAGATCTGTAAAAGAAGAGTATTTATAACACTTATCTGTCCGCGATTTGACCCGACTTTTTCCCTTTTCTTCACACGGTGCGGGACCACACTCTACCTGACCTCTCGAAGGAAGGAAAAATGAACCTTATGTCAGCACGTTTTCTGATAGATTTGAATAACAACACGGCAAGCCACGTGCAGTAGCCTTGGTTTGATCAAATAATATAGTATTGAATAACGTCACTAAATGAATATATTCGTTAATGAATGATTAGTAGCACGAAGTAATTTAGTTATGAATGCACCGAACACTATTTTTTAAAACACTTCAACGAAAACCACTTATTCAATTGATAACAGGACACTTGATAAAACACGTCTGTTCACAAGGAAAGACTGATATATATATATATATATATATATATATATATATATATATATATATATATATATATATGATACACACAGACAGTGCATGGAACAAGGAACTCTTCTGGGAAAATTAAATCCACTATAGTCCGAATAAGTAATGGTAAATGACAAATACCATAGTTTTTCTTTTTCATGATGCTAGCCCGACGTGGGCAACGGGTCACTCGCAAAGAGGTCCATAAATATAGCTTCCCTCACCAGCTATCTGCAAAGCAGACAGGATCCAGCTTTGGGACATGGATCTAGGGTTTAAAGCAGCCTAGCCCTGCTACATTTAGAACCTCAATATAAGCAAAAGACTTGCTGCCTTCACGTCAGATTGAATACATAAAAGAAAATGGGTAACTATTATATTTTTAGCCAAAAACCAGAACTTAACCCTCAACTGGTTCTAAATGTAGCAGGGCTAGGCTGCTTTAAACCCTAGATCCATGTCCCAAAGCTGGATCCTGTCTGCTTTGCAGATAGCTGGTGAGGGAAGCTATATTTATGGGACGTCTTTGCGAGTGACCCGTTGCCCACGTCGGGCTAGCATCATGAAAAAGAAAAACTATGGTATTTGTCATTTACCATTACTTATTCGGACTATAGTGGATTTAATTTTCCCAGAAGAGTTCCTTGTTCCATGCACTGACTGTGTGTATCATAAAAAACTCAGGGGACCATTCTGAGTTCATTCCCATATATATATATATATATATATATATATATATATATATATATATATATATATATATATATATATATATATATATATATATAATTATATATATATATATAATTATATATATTATATTTATTCATCATAAATATTATTCACGTGTTACTTTCGTGAAATAATTTTTCATATATATATATTTATTTATTTATTCATCATAAATATTATTCACGTGTTACTTTCGTGAAATAATTTTTCATATATATATATATATATATATATGATGAATAAAACCACGAAGGAAAGGAAACACAGAGTGGTGCTCAAGCGCTTTCGTTTAATGACATCCTCAGGAACACTGAAGTAAATAAAGAGTTCAAGACTATATATGGATTACAAAAAAAAGAAAAGCTATTTAAAATATTTTATATAACTCAGTAGAGTAATGGTTAAATAAATCAAAAAGTAAATTGCAATAATAATTGTAGTGAGGAAAACAAAAAACAAAAAATTGCCAAAATAAAACGAAGCATTTAACAAAAAAATAATTAAATAATTTTAAAGTGTCTCCAAAAGACAAAATTATTTACATTCATAACTTTACAAAGTTATTACTTATCATTATTATTTCTACAAAATAAAATTAAAAGAATTAACTCACCAAATTCAAAAACTGAAAAAGTTTTCAATAAAGTACGACTGAAATGAGTTAATCATTTCCAAAATGTCTCCAACTGAATGCCTCGACCAAAGAACTTTCTTCTCCAAAGTGGTAAAGACTGGAAAAGACCTCAATCTCTCCTTAAGCTTGGTTTTTATGCCAATAATTCGGGTGGAATCTTAAAGGGAAGGCATGAATGACTACGTTAACATGAAACAGAAAATTGTTTTTAAGATATTTACAAAAAATATCTTAAGATTTCTTCACTGTTATCTGAATAGTCGTAGGAAAAGAATTTCGTAATTTTGACCTCACTAATATAATATATATATATATATATATATATATATATATATATATATAAGAATTAATTAATAAATATATATGCAGTATATAAAACTACAGTATACTGGATCATAAAGAAGTATAGTGGAGAAATATTGAAATCGTAACTACAAAAAAAGGAAAAGTTAAGGTATTAAAAGTTTTTCAAAATTTTATTCTGGGTTCGGTATTTTTGGGGAGGTTATTCCACCGTACGACGTAGTCCTCTTTAAATGTTTTCTTTTTAAATGTTCTTCAGTATTGAGTCTACAAATACTGTATGTATATATATATATATATATATATATGAAAAATATATTCTAAACTAAATACAGGCCCGTATACGGACGGTTTGCGATTGCAGATACTTGGTTAGGGCTTTTGGTCCAGTTTGTGTAGAGCAAGCCTGAGTTTGCATGAATTTGTAGGATGTATAATAAAGTAGCCTAACCCAACACTGTAAAACACTGTTCACCAAATGAGTTTGGCCCAAGCAAAAGCGTTACCGACACCGAGTTTTTGTGAAAGGTATAAGGCTGTGAAAGGTATATCCAGGATAATTTCTATTGAAGTCATCTGCTGTTGACCGAAAGGTATCTCCAGGCCTTGCATACATGAAAATTAATTCAATTCGCTCGTGAACGCTTAAGCTTCAGTTCATATTCCTCTTCATCTGAAAATAAAAATTAGAACAATTAAAACATAAATGTTAATTTATTCCTATGTCTCCAGATAATACGCCACACCCTGTTTAATACATCTAATTCTGCTGAAATCGCATCGCTTGTTTATGCCCACCTCTCTAAAACCAATCTGACACTTAGATATAAGGCTATTTTTTTCAAAATACTTTGAGAGCTGCGTGTACAAAAGTTTTTTAAATATCTTTCTTAAGGTAGGTAAAATGGATATAGGTCAGTAATGTGAAGGTAGTAATTTGGCTCCTGATTTGAATACTGGATATACTCGTGCCGTTTTTAACATGTCAGGGAAAATTCCTTGACCTCGTGATGAATTGGACAACACTGATAAAGGGAGAGAAAAAATATCTGAGCAGTACTTAAATACTGCGTCTGGAATAAAATCAGCGTGACATGATTTGTGTTTAAGGGTGAAAATTGCCGTTTTGACCTCTCTGAGAGAAATAGAATAGAAGAGAAGTATAAAAGGGGATGGGGATTTTCAAATGTATTCTTCCATAAGTACGCATGGAAGGCAGTATGAGATCGGCTGTTGTAGAAAAGTAATTATTTAGATGATTAGCTATATCTAAAGGTTCGTTAGAAACTGTAGTATTTACAGTTACATTTGTGGGAAAACAATTTTGTTCTTTCTTTCTGCAATGAAAACTTTTTTTAAGTCACAAGACCATGCTAACCGAGTCAACAGACACGTCCAGTTTTATAACTGAGCTCGTGAGTTATTTGATCTAAAGGAATTGTAACTAGTTATTGAACATGAAGTAGTTCATTTGCGGCTAGTCTTGGGACGAACCCGTCACTTGGCGATACAAAATAAATTGACGTATTTATTTTTTTTCAAATATGCCAAATGATTAATTGTTCGTTCTATTTTTAAATCAGTTGGCTAGTTTCATTTTGGTTAATTAGTAGACAGACTAAATTTTGAGAGGTGAAACGAATTATATGGCTAATGACGCGTTTCATAGTGATGACAGAATAACTAGTTCCAGATTCATGTTACCTATAGTGCATGGAATATAAACATAGTCCAACATAATTGGATAAACATAAACCAATATAATTGGAAATTATTAAAAAAGAAACATACCAATATTCAAGAAAAATACTGCAATGGTTTTATTGGATATATGTGGTACATTATAGATACAGAATGATACTCATTATTAATTGATAATTACGCTTTATAATCAGCGTGCCACTCATGAAAATCAAAATTTTCAAGACATGCATGAGATTTTTTCTAGATGGATAACAAATGTTCAAGGTACTGCTAATCTGCTATTGTGTGATTATTTTCACTAGAACTTTAAATTAAAATTAAAAAAACAGGCTGCAATACGCATTTATACTGATTGTTTTGTCAAGTCGATTTTTCAAGAGCTAGTAAAATTTTCCAATGAGTGGCAACACTGTTTATAGTTATACCAAACCCATTTTTTTTAAATAAAATGTAAAGGCAGTCAAAGTTGTAAACTCATTTGAAAACTTTTAGAAAAGATGCGATATTAGATATTATCTAGATATTATCTACTAATGTAGCTATTACACAGGTCAACAAAAAAAAAAAATTTTTCGTTGCCAAGGAAATTCGTACGAATTTAGGGTATTTTGGGGTTGCTGAATTCCAAAATGAAAATAGTTTTTCCGATTTGGCTCTAGTTCTTGAGATAATGAATACCCTCAATTAATAGGAAACGTAACCATAACGCGTGCATATGGGAAACTACCGGAACATTCTAGATGGTGAGACCGAATAAAATGCCATTATGTATTTCATGTGTTTACTTTTGTATGATTTGAGACAATTTCAATGCGATTTGTAAGTAAGCTCCGCCTGAACATTAATTTTTTTGCATTTTTACGTGTTTCAATGGGGTACCAATTATCTCATAAATTAGAGCCAATCTAGCAAAACCGATGTCATATTCGGAATCAGCACCTCAAAGTTACCCCAAAATCACTCTAATATGATTGGCAATAAAATGAGTGTTGACCAGTGTTATCTACTAATTATCTAATGTACGTAGATATTATCTACTTTTTCAAAAATGTACTCAATGTTTTGGTGATGCTGATTTAAGTAGTTCAAGAGAAATTATTATGTCAGACGTAATAATTGACAAATTATCTTATATTAACATTAAACTGTTATTTGGTTACATTTATATTTTTTATAACAGAAGGGTAACTAAAATATTTGTACATTTTATATATACATAGTTATATATAAAGTTATATACAGTAGTTATATATTGTAGTTAGGGAACAGAGTTTGTTGAATACCTTATTTACTATGTTTGAGAACTTAACAAATTTTTCATATATGTCGTACGCCCTTTCAAAGACTTCCGACCTATAATTTATTGAATCTAATTTACGTTTGACTCCTTCTAAACTTTCATTTATTTGCCTGACTTTTATTCTTACTCAATCTTTTTCCTTAATTTTATGGCTCTCATTTAATGCTAAGAAACAGCCGAGGTGGTTATAAAATCTGTAATAGAACTAAAAAAAAACCAAAATGTTTTATATTTATTTCTAAATTTTTATTAAAACTCCGTTAAATAAAAAAATAAGGGACTAAGCGCAAATGGACCAAAATCCAGTTTAATACTACGCACTGCAATTGGCTGAAAAATAAAAAATACGCATTTACATTTCGTTGAGAGCTTTTTTGCATGATTCAAATGTAGAGAAGGAGAAGGACGCGTCTATTTTTACGTTGTTGTTGTTAATGCGTGATTCAGACTTCATTCTTACAATCAGGGTCAGGGCGTGGATGGTAGGAGATTTACGGCTCAACCTCTTCTTAACGCCGGGAGTTTTTATAGGGTTAAGCGTATTTGAAACGCTACCTATTCGACCCAGTCGTCCATAAAGGGTTAACGTGAAATCTGAATCATCTACGTATCGCTACGCCATCCGCAGACGACGTTTCTCCATCCAACTACGATTCAAACGCAACGTCGCTTAAATTTTTTCTCACTATCCCGTACTCTCCCTGGCCTCCCATTGGTAAAAAAAAAACTTCCTTCCCCCCCCCCCAAAAAAGGAATTTTGGGGGGGATTGGAAATAAAAAATTAATTACTTTTCAGATTCATTTTTAAAGAAAAAAAACTGCGATAAACAAAATAAATAACGAAATAAATACATTTTATTTACTGAACTTTTTTATCTTAAGCAATTCTTGGCATTTTTGCAATTTCCTTCAACGCCAATTCGTTCCAGTAATTTATATATATATATATATATACACTCGTATATCGTAGCTATTGATTTACTTTTCAGAAAGTGAAGTTTACAAATAAATATTATGGTGAACACAATGGCGAACATTTCTTAAATTAATTTTAATGGAAATAAAAAATAATGTAAATAATTAAAAGTTCGGATTCAAAAATAAAAAATAAAAATAGCAATTAAAAACTATTAAAATTTTAAAAATGACGAAATAATTGAGGTCTGAATATAAAGTACATTAATTTAAAGCATAAAATAAAAGGTTTATTGAAAATACTTAATAAGCAGTACAAAGGATAAATGAACGTTTGGAAGCGGAAGTTATTCAAGTGCATTCAGAATGCCAAAAAGTGAGTCAAGTACTTGATTCACCTCTAAACACGGTTTTCTTCTTCCTACAATGCCCACTGGCATCCTCTTCGGGTGGATACAGAAAAACGAAGAGGATGCCAGTTAGGGTGGCCAGACGTCCGGCTTTAGGCGGCCTTTTGAGCACTCTGTCCTTAGGGTGGCCATTTCCAAATTTCCAAAAAGGAGGACACTGCGTATGTGGCCGTACGTTAACACATATATATATATATATATATATATATAATATATATTATATATATATATATATATATATATATATATATATTAGGGTGTCACTAGGTAATAGGGGGAAAATTAAACGATGGATATTTTCCTATGACACCCCCTAAAATTGTTCCATTTGGTGTAAAACATACGGAAGAGAAATTTGGTCCTGATTGGTCATCATTTAAAGGTCGCCCTCGTCACTGAAAACAAGACCCATTTGTTGACGTCAACAAGCTGTTCAGTGTTCACAGCTTGGGCCGAACCAGATAATAAAAAACAAGGCAATTTGGTGAAATAATGAAAGTAAGACACTTAAAAACGCAAAGAATACAAACAGTTTATTATATAATCAAAATAGAAGACATAATTTGGCGAATAATGGTACAAAATGGAGAAGCAACAAAAGCAAAACTTTGAGAAATAAAATACATATACAGTAGCAGAATAATTGGTGCTCATACGCTGATCAGTGATTAGTTCTTTCGCGTCCTCACTAATGCTGATTTGTTCGGAGTTGGGTGTTGCTTTCTGTGGTCAGTGACAACTTGAACGAGGAACTGGAGCTGTTCTTCTTTCACTGTCAACTTTCCGTTCAGCTCCTTCACCAGAGCCACGGCCCGTTCTGCTCTGTCGTTCACCACTGCAAGTTTGGAGACCACATCCCGAGCTTGCACGTATTCAGAGTTTGACGTCCATGAACTGGGATGGTGGAGCAGAAAGCAATCTGGCAACTGAAGTTTTGAGAAGAATCCTCGGGTGTTCTTTGTGATCAGTTGCTCCAGTCCTTTGCTGTCACTGAGGAACATAGTATCAAGAACCAAAGGTCGTTTTGGCGGCATGTGAGGGGCTTCTTGATCTAACGCTGCAACCATGCTGCACTTCACTTCCATCGATATCCTCTCATCAAAGAACGCCAGACCCACTGCCTCCTCCGAATGGTACCACAGGTGCGCAGACAGCTTCTTGGTGGTACCATCAGAGATCTTCTTGTGCGGGTATCGAAGGAGCGTCCTCATCAATTCCCAATCATTCAGCGGAGCTTCGATGGACAGATGAGCTGTTGCCCACGCTTTCATGTAAACTAGAACAGAAAAGAGGCAGATATCTCGAATTCCGCGTTCCTCAGTGTTTGTCGGTTTAAACTGTCTTCGGAAGAGCCAGATCTTGATGGCATAGAGCCCCTTAGCCATCCATCTCGCCCGGTGCATAGCACCAGGGGCGCGGAAGTTTAGTCCCTTGTATGGAACTCCTCCAAGAAAGATGACGGAAAGATCGAGGAATTCCTGATAGTCATCACGAACTTGAAGTGCTTGTGATTTTGCAAACTCAATGAGCTCCGTTCTATGCTTAAAAATAGCTGCTTTGGTGAACGCATCTGTGTCCGCAGTTTGGAACTGTTGCTGGTCAATGCGGGTCCAATAATCATGGAAGCGCTTGAAAAGCAGAATTTCTGGACCGGTAGATACTGAATCTAGCGATGCTGCGAATGCCGCCTGTAGCACCAACTCCAGTACATGGTGTCTGCACGCGCAGTGTAACAGGTCACGTCCAACTTTTTCTCCAGAAGAACACAAGTTCCTCCACGGTGGCCTGTGTTTGTCGCGGTTGTGTCGAAACACATAGATTTGACATGATCGGTCACTCCCCATTCATTCAGGCAATCTATGATGGCATTTGTTTGTGCCAGCGCGGTTCCTGACAGAAGTTTTGGCACCCCGAGGAGCTGCTCTGTCCCGGAGCCAGATACAAGAATAGGTAAGCGGTCAACATATTCTCGTGACGTCAGATCTTGCATGAGTTTTCCGTCCCAGTGAACAGTCAACGGACTATTGCCTTGGAACTCGCTCTTCAGTTGCCGAGCCTTAAGGGTACGGAATTTTTCACGCTGACGATGAATGGATCCACGATTGATGTTGTAGTCGCTAGCATCATGCCCTAAGCTGGAAGCTGCCTCAAACAGCAGATATGTGGCCTTTCTTGACGAGAGTTGCGTGCGATCAAGCGCTGCCGCCAATTCCGATGTCATGATGTTCTTCGTTGCTCTTTGTTTAGACGCTAACAAACAACCACATGCTCCTTTTTCTTCGCTATCATCTGAGCTGGAGGATGAGGACTCCAAAACCGCTTCGTTGGATACTGCCTCCATTTCAGCTGCTGATCGCTTTCTTCGTTTCTCCTCTTCCTCCGACGTCGAGTACAATCTTTGACTTGGCGCTGATGGGTCATGTCCAAACCTGCCATTGAACCTGGACGTCCTTTCTGGCGCTGCTGCTGAAGGAACTCCCAATCCTCTGGGTACTTGACCAATTTCTCACAATCAGCGTGGGCGATGTCAAAGAGACGATCGAGGCGTTCAATGAATTCTTTTTCTTTCGTCTTGTGTGAATCGCTCGTCCTTGAGGCGTGTTTTTGAGTCCTTTCCACTCCTCGAAGACTTTATCCAGTTTGCTGACGCAGTGTGTCTCGAGTCTGGTTGGAATGTGAGCTTTCTCCCAGAAGGACATCACTTCTCGAAGTGACTTCCTCAACGCGTCACGTATTGTCATTTTCTTTTCATGGTGAAGGTAAAGGAAGTAACCGAATGCTTGCCTGTAGGAAGGAAGCTTGCATCCTTTCACCTCATCAACCGCTGCCCCTAATAGGTATATACACTTCCGGGTTTCCATCACCAGAAATCACGTAGCTGAAATGAGAAACGGTGAATCGTTAAGTATTGTTCACTTTATTTCTCAGATATTCAGACACACACAGATACACACACACACATATATAGAGATATATAGATATCTAATGAACGATTATGGAGACGCCGCGCAAGCATTAAACTTTGGAAGGCGGGGGCGACCTTTTATAGTTATTCAAATAAAAAGATTTTTCATTCACCATGTTTTTTTTTACCAATGGAATAGATTCGCGGGTGTCAGCATGAAAATTTCAAACTTTGCATTTAAGTGACACCCTAATATATATATATATATATATTATATATATATAATATATATATATAATATTATATATATATATATATATATATATATGTTAACGAACGGCCATATACGCAGTGAACTAAGTAAATTAAAATTCACATTTGAACCTGCCTTGAATAATACACTCTCTTTTCTCGACATTAATATATTCATTGGTCAAAATAGATGTTTAACGACTGGTGTACGTGTTAAACCAACAGACAAAGGAATGTATTTAAATTATAATTCATACTCACCAGAAAAATATAAACTATCAATAATTAAAACACTCGTGCATAGGGCTTTCACTATATGCTCAAGTTGGCAACTATTTAATAAGAAATTGAGAGAATAAAGCAAAATCTAATAGACAGTGATTTTCCGCTATCTTTAATCGATAATATCATAAACCAACTCTAACAAAGTTATATAACAAACATAGGAAGATGATGAAAATAAAAATAAAAATACAGGTATAAAATTTTACTTCGAAACGAGAAACCCAACAAGACTAAAACATGAGGGAAAATGTCTAACCAATATATTAAAGAGGCACATAAAACCAATGGATAAAGAAAAACTATCAATGTTAACATATAATATAAAAACAAAAAGTTATCAAGTCATTTTTCGACACGTAACAAAAACCCTGATAAGCAACATCATGTGGTGTACCAATTTACGTGTCCTGTAGTTGACTGTACGTCGACTTACATTGGTTACACCACAAACCACATTAAAGAGAGAGCATACCAACATAAATATAGTCCAAGTTAAATTAACGAACATTACGGAGTAGCTCATAAAATGTTAAATTAAAAAAAATATCTCACAAAACTTTCAAATCTTCTACTCATCACATAACGTACAAAAACTAAAAATTGCCGAAGCCTTTTACATTAAAATGAAAAAAAACGAAAATTAATATAAAATTTAATGAACTTTCGAATATTCTTAAATTAATTTGAAATTGGGTACTTGTGGGTTATCTGTCGCCACTTTTTAATATTTTTTTTATTTATTTATTTTTATATATTAAGAGAAGAGGATTCTTTATACTGTACGGCATTGACGATTGGTTTAAGTCGTGCTAGTTTGGTTAAATACCGTTTTATTTAACCAAACTAGCACGACTTAACCTAACCAATCGTCAATGCCGTACAGTATAAAGAATCCTCTTCTCTTAATATATAAAAATAACTAAATAAAAAAAATATTAAAAAGTTTTTTATTTAACCAAACTAGCACGACTTAACCTAACCAATCGTCAATGCCGTACAGTATAAAGAATCCTCTTCTCTTAATATATAAAAATAAATAAATAAAAAAATATTAAAATGTGGCGACAGATAACCCACAAGTACCTGAAATTGTATCAAACTTATAATCAAGAAATATGTGTATATATAAAACCCATTTTACTTTAAAATTATGTATAAAGCTTTGAAGATGTTCAAAGTATATGAACGAAACGTGTCAGCAGAAGAAAAAATGAAGACAGTATTCTTAGCATACTGCAAATTCTTATCTAGAGTTATTATTAAGAAACTCAGTACTGAAAATAAAAAACCATTCAAAATATTGGAAATTAAATGTAAATCCTTTATAATGTACGAGTATTATTATGAGAAGCTGAATTTAAAATTGGCCACAGGGAAATGTATCTCTCTGTCTCTCCTTTATTGCCAAAAATTTATTACAACTGGTTCTAGATTTCCAACTGACTGGACGGGATATTTTTCCGATCACGGGTGGCAATCGCCACCTCAGCCCCCCCCCCCCCCACCCACTCAAGCTGAGCCACTGTTCTTCACCTCTCGGGTAACCCAGTTTTAGAACCACTGCTGCAGTGCCTGTGTATAACATTACTAAAAAATCTCTTTTTAAATTTTATACTCATATTGCATACTTTTCTTCGTTTTTATAACATTTTAGCGACACTTTTACTGGCTACATACTTATCTACATTTCTGGTTTCAAATATAAAAGAAGCTGATAATAGTTAAGCCTGTGCTGTAGCCTGTTGGTTTAAGTTTAATTCGGAGAAATTCTATTTTATGAATTTAAACTTTACATACAGCATATTCTTTGGGCTTTATAACATATAACAAATAATTTATTCAAACTCTTTTCTTATTTTCTATCTAAACAGATTTTCTTTTGCACACAGCAAACAACAACAACAACAACAACAAAGAACTAAAGGAGCGAACAAAATACTCGTTATTTTTGTAACAATATACTTGTGTATGTATATAAAGATAGAGAGAGTAATTTGTAGTTTCATAAAATATACATGCATATAAACTGGGATAAAATTGAATTTACTGCCCTGGAATTTGAGGCCTTCATAAAAACTTTATCTTCCACGAAATCTTCAGAAGGGGTGAAACCCGATCTTTTGATAGTGTCTCTTTATTCCTTGCAATTTGTTTGATTCGATTCTCGTCGTACAGAGACATACGTACAAAATAGACAGACAGAGAGTACAGTATTTACGCGGTTATCCGTAATCCATTCGACCGTGAATCGAATTAACCATGATTTATTAACTGTGGCCATTGAGCACTTATCCGTGAACGTGACACTGAATTAACTATGATTTGGGGGAGGTATTTACATTCGCTGCACACCTCCCGCCAGCCCACCACAACGCGCCTCAGTCAGTGTCTCTCTTCGCTACCAAAGACAATTAATATTAGCAGCAATGTTAGCAAAGGGAGGGGATTACAATCTGAGTTAACCGTGAACTGGGATTATTCGTTGTCATGAAACGTCTTTCATTTTTGTTTACTTTTCTTTAATCTGCGTTATTTTCACTCTTAATATTTATTTTACGCTGATTTCTGTATTCTATAAAAGGTAGCGTGGTCAGTTCTCAACTGAGACATTAGAGTCTCCAGCCGACATTTTTTTAAACAAAGCGAGGGAGGGTGAAATGACGACGATTGTAACTATCTACCGGTTTATTTTAATTAGGATAGTAATAATAACCGGGGAAAGCGGGAACGTTAACAACCAGATCGTTGAGGAAACCTTAAGTTAAATAAATTTTAAATAACAATTTACATTTTTTTTTAGGCACAACAACGACTTTCTCTTAAGGACCCCGTAACGAGACTGGTGAACAAGATTCTTTTTCAAACCTCATAGACCTAGACTTGATTAGCTGTCCAACAGTAACAGTTATGATGTTTGGTTCCATTTCAAAATAATTCTTTATGAATTTTTATGTGAACTTCAAATTTAGTTTTGTTCCCTTTTAAAATAATTAGTAATAATTAATAATCATTATAAATTTCATATTGGAATTCAACACACGACACCGTCATCATGGACCGCCCTTCAATCACGGATAACTAAGTACTGTACATAAAAAAGGCAGACAAGCACTTTATATATATATATATATATATATATATATATATATATATATATATATATATATATATATATATATATATATATACTGTATATGTGTGTGTGTGGGTGTCTTGTCAAAGAAATAATATTTTCGGCATGTATATTTTATGTTAATTCCGAAATTATTTTCTGCAGGGATTAATAATAATGACTTGATTTTAATCTTGAAAGATTTTAACATTATATATATATATATATATATATATATAATATATATATATATATATATATATATATATATATATATATATATATATATATACAGTATATATATATATATTTATATATACACAAACTCAGAATGGTCCCCTGAGAAACTTATATGTTAAACACAGACCGTGCATGGAACAAGGAACTCTTCTGGGAAAATTAAATCCACTATAGTCCGAATAAGTAATGGTAAATGACAAATACCATAGTTTTTCTTTTTCATGATGCTAGCCCGACGTGGGCAACGGGTCTCTCGCAAAGAGGTCCCATAAATATAGCTTCCCTCACCAGCTATCTGCAAAGCAGACAGGATCCAGCTTTGGGACATGGATCTAGGGTTTAAAGCAGCCTAGCCCTGCTACATTTAGAACCTCAATATAAGCAAAACACTCGCTGCCTTCACGTCAGATTGAATACATCAAAGAAAAAGGGGTAACTATTATATTTTTTAAATGTAGCAGGGCTAGGCTGCTTTAAACCCTAGATCCATGTCCCAAAGCTGGATCCTGTCTGCTTTGCAGATAGCTGGTGAGGGAAGCTATATTTATGGGACCTCTTTGCGAGAGACCCGTTGCCCACGTCGGGCTAGCATCATGAAAAAAAAAACTATGGTATTTGTCATTTACCATTACTTATTCGGACTATATGGATTTAATTTTCCCAGAAGAGTTCCTTGTTCCATGCACGGTCTGTGTTTAACATATATATATATATATATATATACACGGTGAACCAAAAGTAGGTGGACAGTAGGTTGAATACGGTTTGTGTTATATTATATTATAACTATGGTGTTCATTATAACTATGGTGTTTGTGTTTTATTATATTAAATATTATAACTAAATTTATTTAAATTTTATTTTGTATTATAGTATACACAAAAATTAAATATGTATTCTCAAAATAAACGTTATCATTTACTGTCCACCTACATTTGGTTCACCCTATATATATATATATATATATATATATATATATATATATATATATATATATATATATATATATATATATGAATGGAGAATGTTAAAGTAGAAAAATAGGAAAACCAATTGCAACAAGTTCACAGACAGAAAACCAGGAACGTCAGAAAACGCCGACAAACGAAAATGGGATTCAGGACATCGAGAAGACCACACTGGAGGGATGAGCAGAAGTAGCTTTAGACGGAAAAATACCCTCTGCACAAGATAGACACATCATGAATATAAATGAAAACACACCAAAGATTAAAAACCACTGAGTAGGGAAGAAGTGGCAGTGGAACAAAGGAAAGAAATTGAATCTCACAGGACTCCTAAAGAACCCAAACGACGAACCATATATTACTATTGCAAAACAGGCTCGTGTAACTATGGTTCTAATTGCACATATAATTGCACCCTAAAAAATGTTTCTACATGATGAGGAATGGAAGCTGCAGGTACGAAACAAACTGCTATTTCCACCCTTTTACGTGTAGACAGTCAACTAGGGAGAAAAAGTACCTAAATATGGAATATGGAATGCCCGTATTTTTACATTGAGGATACTCAAGGAAGAGAAAGAGAACTCAAACCATAATAGAAGTAATAACAGTGGCAATGAGAAATGAGCATTACCTACATTGCCTTCCTATCCAACACCACCCACCGTTAATAAAATATCCATATTGGTATCAAGGGCCGCACCAACAGTACTCGCAAATACATTGTTCCCGTATTCAAAGGAGGTAACAGAGCAATTCCTAAGCATTATCGGCCATTAGCTCTTACCTCCCACCTTATAAAGTGCTTCGAACGGGTAATTAGAGGCAAAATTCCTTGCTCCCTACAAGAAAAAAATTAATTTAGTCGGAACCAACATGACTTCAGGGATGGGAGATCAT